>CANTUR010002326.1:22500-30000 GCA_947683625.1 Mallotus nudiflorus
TAGAATGGTCTTAGCTCTTGAATATTCCGCAAAAATAATGAAAAAAAAAATAACATTGTAGACAGTTATGAATTCCATTGAGTTTCCCTTACTTGATCGAACAACTCAAATTTCAGTTATTTCAACTACATCAAACGACCTTTCAAATTGGTCAAGACTCTCCAGTTTATGGCCACTTCTCTATGGTACCAGTTGTTGCTTCATTGAATTTGCTTCATTAATAGGCTCACGATTCGACTTTGATCGTTATGGATTAGTACCAAGATCTAGTCCTAGACAAGCGGACCTAATTTTAACAGCCGGCACAGTAACCATGAAAATGGCCCCTTCTTTAGTAAGATTATATGAACAAATGCCTGAACCAAAATATGTTATTGCTATGGGGGCATGTACAATTACAGGGGGGATGTTCAGTACCGATTCTTATAGTACTGTTCGGGGAGTCGATAAGCTAATTCCTGTAGATGTCTATTTACCAGGCTGTCCTCCTAAACCGGAGGCGGTTATAGATGCTATAACAAAACTTCGTAAAAAAATATCTCGAGAAATTTATGAAGATCGAATTAGGTATCAATCGGGGAATGGGTGTTTTACTACCAGTCACAAGTTTAATATTGAACGCGCTACTCATACTGGAAATTATGATCAAGGATTACTCTATCAACCGCCGTCCACTTCAAAGATCCCTCCGGAAACATTTTTCAAATAAAAAAAGGGAAAGGGTCAGTATCGTCTCACGAATTAGTAAGTTAGAGGAAGAATTCATTTGTTTCATTTGTACAGAATAACAAAAAAAGGCAAACCAATCTTCATAAAATTCATCGTGAATGTGAAATACTTATATTATACAAAATAAAAAAAAAAATTATTAAAATTATTATACAAATAAAATTGAAATATTATACAAATAAAATTGAAAATTAAAATGCGGGGGGGAGAAAAAAGATGCAGGGTCGTTTGTCTGCCTGGCTAGTCAAACACGGACTAGTTCATAGATCTTTGGGGTTTGATTACCAAGGAATAGAGACTTTACAAATAAAGCCCGAAGATTGGCATTCCATTGCTGTCATTTTATATGTATATGGTTACAATTATCTGCGGTTGCAATGTGCCTATGATGTAGCACCGGGCGGGCTGTTAGCTAGCGTATATCATCTTACGAGAATAGAGTATGGTATAGATCAACCAGAAGAAGTATGTATTAAGGTATTTGCCCCAAGGAATAACCCTATAATTCCGTCTGTTTTCTGGGTTTGGAAAAGTGCGGATTTTCAAGAAAGGGAATCTTATGATATGCTGGGAATCTTTTATGATAATCATCCGCGTCTGAAACGTATTTTAATGCCGGAAAGTTGGATAGGGTGGCCCTTACGTAAAGATTATATTGTTCCCAATTTTTATGAAATACAAGATGCTCGTTGAATAATAAGAAACTAATCTATGGATAGACTAAATAAAAAAATAATAAAAAAAATAATACAATTAGGGATTCGTTGAATTCTCAAATTTTGAAGATATTTATTTTTGATAAGTCGAGCTAATAGGATGAACTAAACGAAGTCTACATCATGAACTTTGTACCGTGCACATCCCTTAGACGAGCTCTAAAAAGTCACATACCATAGTAGGGAATGAAGAAATAGAAAAAGAATATGAAATCAAATACAAAGTACAAAGAAAGAGGATCGGATTCTATTTATATTGTATCTGAGACGAATCTTCAATATTTCCACCCCTCAACTCCTATCGACTAGACTTTTAGATCTTTTAACTAACTTTAGTTAGTTTAACCTTTCAAGTCTATATAAAGTATTAACATTCTTTTTGATCGAGAGGAGCCGCATTATGAACAAATCAAATAAAAAAGAAGAGGAAACATAATCTAATTTTTTTTACATCCTTTTTTTATAACATAAGCGCTTTACTCATCTAAAAAGGTTATATCTCCCGACAGCCAGATGGATAAGTTAAGTGTATATCATGATCTATACTATTAATGAATATGTATGTCGATCTATATCAGATCTATATCAATTCACTATATCAATTCATTAAGTTGTGGAATAGATACTCATACACAAATTAATCATGTGCCAGGAACCAGATTTGAACTGGTGACACGAGGATTTTCAGTCCTCTGCTCTACCGGCTGAGCTATCCCGACCATTTTCGCCGCGGCGTCTTCCTCATTTTACTAAACGACTTTGGTCTATGTCAATTTTAAAAAGACGAAAAAGTATTCTAAAGTCTTATCCAGACCCGGAATGTTTTGTATCTTTAAAAAAAACGAACAAAAAGACGACTTCGTAAAGTAAATTTCAGTTGGAATAATGATTTGGATTGTTAATCATTAATCATTCCATTGGAAAATGAAATGTGGGTTTCTTGTTTTGCTCAAAGATGTTCATTTTTATGTATATGTATAGCAGATCTATTCCAAGACTTGATACAGCCCGGATATGTTTGGGAAAGACTCGCATGAATGAGAAAGAAAAGATAACGAAATTGGAACCGTTAACGAAAAGAGAGAATAGGATGGATAAAAAGAATTAAGGAGTCGAGCGGACCTTTTTTTGGGGATAGAGGGACTTGAACCCTCACGATTTCTAAAGTCGACGGATTTTCCTCTTACTATAAATTTCCTTGTTGTCGATATTGACATGTATAATGGGACTCTATCTTTATTCTCGTCCGATTAACCAGTTATCTATCAGACTATGGAATGAATGATGTGATCAATTAATATTCAATCCTTTCTTCAGCTTGGAATCAATTCAAATCAAAACGATTTTTTTTTTCATTTTTCATATAAAGATAAAAAATAATAGAAAGATAAAAAATACGGATTCGGTCCCCTATTAATCATCTGAAAAATTATTTCAGTATGTATCCGTATGTATATACGGTTTTTATCCTTTTTTTATCCTTTCTGGAATTTTGACGGAAGGATTTCTTTACTTTACTAATGCAACACAGTCAACTCTGTTTGTTAGAACAGCTTCCATTGAGTCTCTGCACCTATCCTTTTTTTTATTCTGTATTTATGAACCCTTATTTGTTTTCGGAAAACAGGATTTGGCTCAGGATTGCCCATTTTTAATTCCAGGGTTTCTCTGAATTTGAAAGTTATCACTTAGTAAGTTTCCATACCAAGGCTCAATCTAATTAAGTCCGTAGCGTCTACCAATTTCGCCATATCCCCGTTTTGAGATTCAAATCTTATTATTACCCCTCTGTCATTTATATTCTATTGGAACTGTTGAAGTTATTAGATACCGATTCCTATAAAAATTCCTATAAAAAAAATGTTTCCTCTTCTTTTTTTTCTTGTCTATCGTCTTTCATCTCTATCAGAGATCCTTCTTTAGTTTAATCTAATCAGAAATTGATTCTAATCAGAAAGGATTCTATCATTTCTCTATCCGCAATTCAATATAAATGTATATATACCACGTTTCTTATATCTACTTCTCTTACGCTCATTTTTTCTCGTGCATTTTTGAATACTCGAACGGTCGATTCTTTTTCTTTTTTCTATATTCATTTTTTTTCTATATTCATATTAAGTATGAATAACTAATAATGTAATGAAAAGAATAAAATAAAAAGTTAATAGCCAAGATTCCACCAATTTACTAAATTCCTATGCATGTACAATTTCGGTTATGTGAGCCCGCTTAGCTCAGAGGTTAGAGCATCGCATTTGTAATGCGATGGTCATCGGTTCGACTCCGATAGCTGGCTTTTCTCTATTTGTTTGATTTGTTACATAGTTGATAATGTTTTTTTGAAATCAAAGAATATTGAAAAAGCTTCGTTCCCTTTTGCCAAGGGTGACTAATTATTATGTGTATGTGGTAGGAACTTCAAATTATGAATATGAATAAAAGTTAGAGTAGTTAAATCTCTGCAGAACAAATCAAGAACAAGAAAAGGACCCTTTTTCTATATACTTCTATATACATTATTTATATACATTATTGGTTTCTATATTTATATACATTATTGGTTTCTATATACTTCTATATACATTATTGGTATATATACAAAATACATTATTGGTATATATACAAAAAGATCCGGATATTTATATGATCCATCTCATTATTATTTGTAGTATACTACTTCAGTAGATTTTGCTTCATTTATCATATTTATCCTTTAGTTCAGTTTTAATTTAGGTTTTTGATTTTGAAAATTCAATAAAATTAAGGAGTTTTTATGTCACGTTACCGAGGGCCTCGTTTCAAAAAAATACGCCGTCTGGGGGCTTTACCGGGACTAACTAGTAAAAGGCCTATGGCTGGGAGCGCTCTTAGAAATCAAGTGCGTTCCGGTAAAAAATCTCAATATCGTATTCGTTTAGAAGAAAAACAAAAATTACGTTTTCATTATGGTCTTACAGAACGACAATTACTTAAATACGTTTGTATCGCCGCAAAAGCTAAAGGGTCAACAGGTCAGGTTTTACTACAATTACTTGAAATGCGTTTGGATAACATCCTTTTTCGATTGGGTATGGCGTCAACTATTCCCCAAGCCCGCCAATTAGTTAATCATAGACATATTTTAGTTAATGGTCGTATAGTAGATATACCAAGTTATCGCTGCAAACCCCGAGATATTATTACAGCGAGGGATGAACAAAAATCTAGAGCTATGATTCAAAATTATCTTGAGTCATCCCCCCAGGAGGAATTGCCAAAACATTTGACTCTTCACCCATTTCAATATAAAGGATTGGTCAATCAAATAATAGATATTAAATGGATCGGCTTGAAAATAAATGAATTGCTAGTGGTAGAATATTATTCTCGTCAGACTTAACTCTAACTAAAATAAACAAGGGTTCGGATAATTTTGCCCCCTATCGCTTAAGTAAAGAAACCAAAAAAAGTAAGGGTTTGATTTGGTCGGGGGGTTTTCTACCATTCATATATTATAGAACGATAGGGATATTTTCATTCCTTTCCAATTTTTCCAGTATTTTTTGTATCGCAGAAATTAGGAATAGAAAATCTATATCAAGGAAAGGTTTAACTGTTGGAATAAAGGTATCCATTGTTATGTGATTTGATACATTGCGTTCAGTAACATTGATAAATTAGGTGAAGGTACGGAAAGAGAGGGATTCGAACCCTCGGTAAACAAAAGCCTACATAGCAGTTCCAATGCTACGCCTTGAACCACTCGGCCATCTCTCCTACATAATGATAATGATTAGGGCCCCGAAACCGAGTGAATCGCGAGTCATTCATATTAGATTGTTGAATAGGTGTGGTACGTACAATCAATTCTAACTAATAAAAATAGAAAATTTTGAATCAAATAAAGAACTTTCCTTCGAAATTGGGGGATAAAGAAAATTTTTTTGTTTTGTGAAAAACTCTTTCTTAAAAGCAATAAAGATATGTATCCATTTGTGTTTGTGAAGATGGCCCTTTCGTCTTTTTTTGATATCTAGACCGGCTTAAATCATTGGGTTGGAACGATTTTTTATGTTATTTTGTACCGTACAACTACTTTTTGTGGAATCATTTTCTCATGAGAAGTAATTAAAAGAAATTATAAAATGGATTGCTACTTATGCCTAGATCCCGGATAACTGGAAATTTTATTGATAAGACCTTTTCAATTGGAGCCAATATCTTATTACGAATAATTCCGACAACTTCGGGAGAAAAAGAGGCATTTACTTATTACAGAGATGGTGTGATTTGATTTTTTTATTTACTGCTTAAAGTCTTAGGAGAAAGACACATTAGTCGGGATAGAAAGATTTGAAACAACTCTACACTTGTTGAAGGTGAAGTTTATAAGTTTATATAAAAAAAAATTCCTTCTGTCGGGTATCTCCGGTTAATGCAGCCTCAGATGCTTCAATTGTCAATTCTAGCATTGAACGTAAGGTTACACCTACGGCTATTGGGTTCTGTATTGCAGTGCATACCCCACTAGTACCAATAAGTGGCATAGAGGAAGAAGCACTACGCCCAGGAATCAACAACACGAAAACTTTGTTAGAAATTATCCCTTTTCTTTATTGGGATCGGGACTAAGAAAAATGGTTGGGACAACAAATATCCATCTCGTTTGTACTTTGGATACCCGTATAACCATCGAAGACTGTTGAAGTGACTAATTCCTAGAAATTAAGGAAGATTGAGCACAAAGAAATTGTTGGAGTTAACTTAATATTTTTATCTAGTATCAACATGCTTGATGTTAAGAAAAGATCTTTTGCAGGAAGGTTGGCTAGAGATTTCTTGTAAAAACACTAGCCCCGCGCAGTTCATAATGAGAAGATTTCACTCTCTTTTTTATTCTATGTATTATTCTCATTATGAACATAAGGGAGGAGCCGTATGAGATGAAAATCTCACGTACGGTTCTGGAACGGAGATTCTTTGAATCGAATAACGACCGTAACGGATGTCTGCTCAATCCGAAGGAAATTATGCGGAAGCTTTACAGAATTATTATGAAGCCATGCGGCTAGAAATTGATCCCTATGATCGAAGTTATATACTCTATAATATAGGCCTTATTCACACAAGTAATGGGGAACATACAAAAGCTTTGGAATATTATTTTCGGGCACTAGAACGAAACCCCTTCTTACCGCAAGCTTTAAATAATATGGCCGTGATCTGTCATTACGTGCGACTATCTCCATTATAGAAAGAAAAGAAAAAAAAACAGAACAAAGTTTAAACAAAGTTTAATAGTAAAAAAAAAATAGGCTTTCTACATATGTATCGTTAAAAACAACGATTTTTATCAGCTGTAGAAAATAAAGCAACTTCATAAAAGTCAAAATATGAAGAAAAAAATATGCCTAGATATTTTATTCTATGGATAAAGGATCTAATTGATAGAGGAAGCATCGTAAAGATCAATTAGCGAGATTTTTGGACGATACAATAATAACTGCTTACTTATGTCATAATATGAGACAAAAGTTAGGAATCAACTTATGTAACAAAGTCGATCCCCTAAAGTATTGAGCAGCGGTGTAGCATCAGATCCCAAAGATAGTAAGTCTTTCTTCTGAGGTAAGGTCTTTTTCAAAGATTCTATATAAATTTCTATATCAAAATAAAACCGAGATAGTTACCTTTCAGAAAATTCTAACGACAGTAGAAGGTCTGCGCTTTATTCTTCTGAAGGTGGGAGAAAGGATAAAACTTATTTTTAATCCAAATTCAAGTTTGAAACTCATGTAATGTAATTAACCTTTTTTGGTTAACTCGAGAAAAAAACAGGACACCAAAAGAATTGACTGCTGAGCTGTATGAGGTAGGAAACTCTCAAGTACGGTTCTACTGGAAGGAATTTGCTTGCCTATTCTGACCGAGGAGAACAGGCCATTCGGCAGGAAGATTCTGAAATTTCGGAGGCTTGGTTTGATCAAGCTGCGGAGTATTGGAAACAAGCTATAGCGCTTACTCCCGGAAATTATATTGAAGCGCAGAATTGGTTGAAGATCACAGGGCGTTT
>CANTUR010002326.1:35000-49321 GCA_947683625.1 Mallotus nudiflorus
TGTTCTTATTTGGACATCTTGTTTGGGCTACTGGATTTATGTTTTTAATTTCTTGGCGTGGATATTGGCAGGAATTGATTGAAACTTTAGCGTGGGCCCATGAACGTACACCTTTGGCTAATTTGATTCGATGGAGAGATAAACCAGTAGCTCTTTCCATTGTGCAAGCAAGATTGGTTGGATTAGCCCACTTTTCTGTAGGTTATATCTTCACTTATGCGGCTTTCTTGATTGCCTCTACATCAGGTAAATTTGGTTAATTATTTTTGTACTGTATCTACATCTACGAATCTACAAAAATCTCATTTTTTCGATGGATAAGGCGACTTTTTATATTTCTACATCTAGGATCCGACTTGTATCAGCGATACTAATAGGAAGTGAAATATTATGGCAAGGAAAAGTTTGATTCAGCGGGAGAAAAAGAGGCAAAAATTGGAACAAAAATATCATTTGATTCGTCGATCCTCAAAAAAAGAACTAAGCAAAGTTCCGTCGTTGAGTGATAAATGGGAAATTCATGGAAAGTTACAAACCCCACCGCGAAATAGTGCACCGACACGTCTTCATCGGCGTTGTTTTTCGACCGGAAGACCGAGAGCTAATTATCGAGACTTTGGACTATCCGGACACATACTTCGTGAAATGGTTCACGCATGTTTGTTACCGGGGGCAACAAGATCGAGTTGGTAAGGATTCAAAATTTCCCTTCATTTTTATAGTCATTTTTATGATCATCGATCGAAGAGGGGTCCCTTTACCATTCTGTATAAATGCACTATTCTATTTGTACAGATATGGTAGAGGGGCATATCCAATCTTTGTTTGTCCATTAGATTAGTTTCCAGCTCTTCTCTTCATTACGCGGGGTAGAGCAGCTTGGTAGCTCGCAAGGCTCATAACCTTGAAGTCACGGGTTCAAATCCCGTCTCCGCAACATTTTTTTTTGTAAAAAAAAATTAGGGCTGCCCCCGTTAACTAGTAATTAATTAATTATTTTTCTTTTGGAGCGGGGGGGAGGAAAAGAAGATAGGGGATAGAATCGCTATATTATCACGGAAAACTAGACTGAATGTTTTATCCTAATTAACTGAATCCTTTATCCTATTAAATAAATTACTTTACCTTACCTTGGGCGGATAGCGGGAATCGAACCCGCGTCTTCTCCCCGGCAAAGAGAAATTTTACCATTCGACTATATCCGCATTTTCGTTCTTGATACACAATGTCTGGATCATATTTGTGAATAGCTATGATCGATAGTTCAGGACAATTATTATTATATTATATATTGATTATTATTGATTATATGTATATGATTATTATTGATTATATATTATTTTATTATATATTATTATATTTTATTATATATATATTCTAATTAGAATAATATTCTAATTAGAATAGAATTCTAAAATTATTATAATAGAATTCTAAATTCTATCATAATTATAATAGAATTATAAATTCTATCTCTATCTACTATCTATTATATATCTATCTATTATATAATTTATATAATTCTATTATAATTCTATTTATATAATTCTATTATTATTATAATTATAGATAAATTATATAAAATTTATTATATTATTATATAAAATATATTATTATAATATTATTATATAAAAATTTATTATATTATTATATAAATATATAAAATAGAATTCGATATATTTTCATTTTATTACATTTTTTATTTGTACTAGATTCATTTATAATAATTTTTTTATTCTAATTCTAATTATATTAGACTCAATTTTCTCAATTTTACATTTAATTCCATTTACAAATTACAAAAAAAAAAAGTTTGACCCCTCCCTAAAATTTGATAATTTTTTGTTTTCTTTATTTGTATTTTGCATTTTGGGAACTTAGACTTATATTGAATTTTAATGTGTTTCGAAACCCGAAAGAATTCGGGGGAGGGGTCATTTTCATTTCATTTTTTTATCTAAAACAACTAGGTTTAAGAGATGAGAGAATTAAGGATACCTACCAGAAAAACTAATACAATCCATAATGATGTACCGGAAAATACAACATTTTTATTACTCGACCAACCATCAGGAGAAGAAAAAACAACGGGTACACTAATCAGTAAGATTGATGAAGTAACAATTAATGCAAAAACAGCCAATTGGAAAGCAATAGTCATGTTTCTAATCCTCCAAGCTACCAACAAAAGAACTATACCATTTGATCCCTCTATCAGTCAAAAAAAAAATTGTAAAAAATGCATCATGGGGGGATTGTGCCATGAATCCATTGATTCTATATGACTTATGCCTACTCTTTCCCGTTTTAGGAGGGCAAGAGTAGTTTTTTACTTCACAAATGGTCATGCTAGATCCTGCATCTATCTATATATTACAGATGGAAAAATAGACTTATCGACTCACATCTAATATCTTTCTCTTTCTATAGTACAGTGATGGTATCAACCCCGATGGCCATGTTCTATTCGATTCGCCAGAATAAAAATAAATTCAATATAGTAAAATAGAAATTACCTTTCGGAGAGATGGCCGAGTGGTTGATAGCTCCGGTCTTGAAAACCGGTATAGTTTGCAAAGAACTATCGAGGGTTCGAATCCCTCTCTCTCCTTTTCTCGATGAATAGATTTATGTCTTTATTGGTTTTGACCGGCCCAGTATCATAAATGTAAATGGCTCGGCTATGCGGGATAGCCGAGACAGAAAAAAAAAATAGATTAGATCTAAATGAGTTGAAAAGTATTCCTTTTTCTTTCTTTTCAACTCATTTAGATCTAATCCACCCAATCAATATGTATTGTAGAATCAAATTGATTCCTACTTGAAGTATTGGATCTCTTGTCTCAGTTAGTTAAGAGGAGTCATGGAAAGAACAGGTTCAAAATCACGATCAATTCCCTTTTCAAATCCTGCTGCAGCTGCACGAGCCCTTCCTGCGTGCCATAAATGACCTACGAACAGGAAGAACCCTAGAACAAAATGAGAAGTAGCTAACCAACTTCTAGGAGAGACATAGTTGACTGCATTGATCTCGGTAGCTACGCCACCTACAGAATTTAACGAACCTAAAGGCGCGTGGGTCATATATTCTGCGGAACGGCGTTCTTGCCAAGGTTGTATGTCTTTTTTCAACCTACTCAAGTCCAAACCGTTTGGACCTCTTAGAGGTTCTAACCAAGGAGCACGCAGATCCCAAAAACGCATAGTTTCGCCTCCAAAAATGACTTCTCCGGTAGGCGAACGCATTAAATATTTACCTAACCCGGTAGGTCCTTGAGCGGATCCCACGTTAGCCCCAAGGCGCTGATCTCTAACTAGAAAAGTAAAAGCTTGAGCTTGAGAAGCTTCTGGTCCAGTAGGCCCGTAAAACTCACTAGGGTAAGCGGTATTATTGAACCAGACAAAGCAACAAGCAATGAAACCAAAAACAGATAAAGCACCTAAACTATAAGACAAGTAGGCCTCTCCAGACCATACAAGTGCACGGCGAGCCCATGCAAAGGGTTTGGTTAAGATATGCCAGATTCCACCTAATAGACAAATGGAACCTAACCATACATGCCCTCCAATTATATCTTCCAAATCGTCCACACTAACAATCCACCCTTCTCCTCCAAAAGGGGATTTTAGTAAATAACCAAAAATAACACTTGGGCTAAGGGTTAAGTTGGTAATTTTTCTTACATCTCCCCCCCCCGAAGCCCAGGTATCATATACACCTCCAAAATAAAGAGCCTTGAATACTAGAAGAAAAGCACCTATACCTAGCAAGATTAAGTGAATACCTAAAATTGTTGTCATTTTATTTCTATCTTTCCATACATAACCAAAAAATGGAAAAGATTCTTCAAGAGTCTCAGGACCCAGAAGTGCATGATAAATACCGCCAAATCCCAATACTGCAGAGGAAATTAAGTGAAGTACACCAGATACAAAGTATGGAAAGGTGTCTATAACTTCCCCACCAGAACCTACCCCCCAACCTAGAGTAGCTAGGTGGGGAAGTAAAATTAATCCTTGTTCATACATTGGCTTCTCCGGTACGAAATGAGACACTTCAAATAGGTTCATTGCTCCGGCCCAGAATACGATTAATCCAGCATGGGCTACATGAGCTCCCAGTAGTTTACCGGATAAATTGATAAGTCGGGCATTCCCGGCCCACCAAGCGAAACCGGTGGTTTCTTGGTCGCGACCGGCTAAAGATAAAGTTCCATTAAAGAGCGTTTCCACGTGGTAGAACCTCCTCAGGGAATATAAGGTTTTCATGAGGCTGATCTTGAGCCGCCATCCAAGCCCGAATACCCTCGTTTAAGAGAATATTTTTAGTGTAGAAAGTCTCAAATTCAGGATCTTCTGCTGCACGGATTTCCTGAGAAACGAAGTCATAGGCACGTAGATTCAGAGCCAGACCGACTACTCCAAGAGCGCTCATCCATAAACCGGTTACGGGTACAAATAACATAAAGAAATGTAACCAACGTTTATTGGAAAAAGCAACCCCAAAGATTTGAGACCAAAAGCGGTTAGCGGTGACCATTGAATAAGTTTCTTCAGCTTGAGTTGGGTTAAAAGCACGGAATGTATTTGCACCATCACCGTCTTCAAATAAAGTATTTTCTACAGTAGCACCATGAATAGCGCATAGCAGAGCAGCGCCCAATACGCCGGCAACTCCCATCATATGAAATGGGTTCAACGTCCAGTTATGAAACCCTTGGAAAAATAGGATGAATCGAAATATAGCTGCTACACCAAAACTGGGCGCAAAAAACCAACCAGACTGACCTAGTGGATAAATCAGGAATACAGAAACAAAAACAGCAATTGGACCAGAGAATGCGATTGCATTATAAGGTCGCAATTGCACAGATCGAGCAAGTTCAAATTGACGTAACATAAAACCTATTAGCCCGAAAGCGCCGTGGAGAGCAACAAAAGTCCACAAACCACCTAATTGACACCAACGAGTAAAATCTCCTTGTGCTTCAGGACCCCATAGTAATAACAAAGAATGTGCTAAACTATTAGCAGGAGTAGAAACTGCGGCGGTTAAGAAGTTGCAACCTTCCAAATAAGAGCTAGCCAACCCATGGGTATACCATGAGGTTACAAAGGTTGTACCTGTGAACCAACCCCCTAAGGCGAAATAGGCACAAGGAAAGAGTAATAGACCCGACCAACCCACAAAAACGAAACGGTCTCTCCGTAACCAGTCATCCATAATATCAAATAAATCATTTTCGTCTTTGGTAAATTTACCAAGGGCTATAGTCATAGTGATCCTCCTATTCAACTACTTCAACCATTTCCGAACACCTCATAGCATTTTCAGGGCCTTTGGCGCTTCTATTATTTATATCATTTCTGTATGATTTGATTTCTCGTACAATGCCCTTTTTAATTTCTAATGGGTTTCGAAGAAAAAAATTCTTTATCGGTCCATAACCTGACTTAGGTAAATTCATGAATTCAATTCAGTTATTCCTTTTTATAGTCTTAATAACCATATGAACCATAAATTTTTTTATGACTCATCCAATCAATTAGATAGATGAATTTTATTAAAAGAACTGGTCAAGGAACAAGTCAAGTCATCTCCCTCTACTTACGAGCAGATCCTCAGATTTATTTCTCTCATTCTATAAAACTAATCTTATTCTTGGATCTTGTTCATGAGATTTCTAAAAATCTATATTTTTACGTATTCTTTTAATTTCTATGTGCATTAAACTGCTACAGTATCCTATATTTTATTATTTTATACTTTATTCTTTCTCACCAGCTTTCTTATATTTCTTTGCAAGAAAGATACTTCGACTATTTTTTCTACTTAATATCTGTCAGAAAATAAGAAAGAGAATGAATTTTCTTATTATTTTCTTATTATTCAATTTTCAATTCAATACAATATTAATATTAAATAAATAGACAACTTTAAATGCAAATGAAAGGATTTTAAAATGAAAATATTTTTCTCACCCCTATATTCTACATTACATTGTCGGAATAAAAAAATATTGTATTTATCGATATGAGAATATTTGGTACAGGAAGCCGCGAATATATCAATCTTATTATATATCAATCTTATATGTATAAATAGCAATATAAATAGATCTTGTGTTCTGGAATCAAAGAAAGATAGTTAAAAGTATCTTCTATGTCTTATGTTATGACTTCGAATAAACTTTTTTATGCAGGAGGGGAATAGTTATTTATTCCTATAAAATAACTAGGAGCAAGAAGATTTAATCAGAAATATCGACAGATTTTTTTTCGGAGTCCAAAGAAAAAGAAATAGGAAAATGAAAGAAAAAGCAGAGCTACTGTTTCAATTTCATCTATATCCAAATCCAATTTTACTATCAGAATAGTAGATATAGTCATGATGGAATAGGTTAGGTCCACTTACTTTTTCTTTTATTGATTTCTATTTCTAATCTAATCTTTACAATTGATTTGATTGGAATAAAGTAAAATAAGAGAATTTGGTGATTTAAGAGCCAATTTCTCATTATTCATATTAATATAATAAACAAATGTTCTACTTTATAATTTTATAATTATATTAATTTTATAACTTTATAATTCTATTTTCGAATATATTCTATATATAATATTTTCTAAATAAATAAAATAGAGTCTAATCAAAATAGACTATACTATAATTACTATAATTTTATAAATATACTAATATAATTTTATAAATATACTAATATTTTCTAAAAATATACTAATATTTTCTAAAAATATACTAATATTTTAAGATATACTAAATATTTTAGTTAGCAAAAATCATTATATTATTTATATTATAATATTAACTATTATTTATATTATAATATTAACTATTATTTTATTTATATTATTTATAATATTAACTATTATTTTATTTAATTATTAATTAATATTTAATTATTTTTAATTATTAATTAATATTTAATTGTTTTCATTTTTTCATTTTAATTATATTATATTAATATTATTATTATTAATATTATTATTTAATTATATTATATTAATATTATTATATTTATATATATTTATATATATATAAATATTTATATATATATAATTTATATATTTATATATTATTTAATTATTAAATTATTATTTAATTATTAATTAATTATTAAATTATTAATTAATTATTAATTAATATTTAATTGTTTTCATTTTAATTATATTATATTATTTATATATATTTATATATATATAATTTATATATTTATATTTTATATATTTAATATTTATATTTTATATATTTATATTATATATTTATATATATATAATTTATATATTTATATTTATATTTATATATATAATTTATATATTATATATATAATTTATATATTTAATTATATTATTTAATATTATTATTGAATTTTATTTAATATTATTATTTAATTTTAATTATATTATATTATTTAATTTCAATTATATTATATTATTTATATATATTTATATATATAATTTATATATTTAATTATATTATTTAATATTATTAATATTTTGAATATTATTTAATTAATTAATATTTATTAATATTTAATTATATTATTTATATTATTATATATTATTTATATTATTATATATTATTTATATTATTATATTTATATTATTATTTATATAATAATATATTTATATTATTATTTATATAATAATATTAATATCATTATATTCTATTTTATTAGAATATTAATTTATTAGAGTATTGATATGGTATAAATCATTGTAATGTATAATGTTAATTTTTTTATTTTAACATTTCGAATTTGTATTTTAGAATTAATTAAAATTCTAGAGTTTCTTACTTTTTTATGACAAATATCAACAATATTTCTATCCCCTCTTCAAATAGAAATATTATCAAATAGGAATATTACCGCTGGTTTTTTTCTTTTTTTTTTTATTTATTTTAATAAAAAAAAAAAGAAAAAAGGCCAAAGCCCCTTATCGGATTTGAACCGATGACTTACGCCTTACCATGGCGTTACTCTACCACTGAGTTAAAAGGGCCCATTTGATAATTTGATATTTGATTAAATTCCTGAATGAGTTACTATGCGGATAAGATAGATCTATAGAAATAGATTAGAAATCCAATCTATAGAAAATCTATAGAAAATAAAAAATAAATAAAGAAAGTCAATCTATAAAAAAAAATAAATAAAGAAAGTCAATCTATAAATCTATTTTTATATTATTTATATATTATATATAAATAATAATAAAATAAATAATAATAAATATATAATTCAAATAAATATAGAATTAAATAATTAATTCAAATAAATATATAATTAAATAATTAATTAAAATTAATATAAATATAATAATATTAATAATTATAATTAATAAATATATAATAAATATAATAAAAATATATAATAAATATAATAAATATATAATTAATTATAATAAATATATAATTAATATATAATTATAATTATAAATATAATAATATAATTATAAATATAATAATATAAATATAATAAATATATAATTTAAATATAATAAATATATAATTATATAATATAAATATATAATAATAGTTAATATATTATTTCAATATTCAATAATATAATAATATATCAATAATATAATAATATAATATTGAAATTTTCAATTTCAATAGAATATCAAAAATTTTTTAATTAGAAATTATAAAAAAAAAAAAATATTATTTTCTAAAATAGAATATTATTATTCTAAATTCATAAATTCTAATATAAACTAATATAAATTAGAATAAGTATACTTTACTAAGTAAATAAGTATACTTTACTAAGTATAAGGAGTAGATTCATTCTAGTTCATTTATAAGCGAGAGATTTGATTTACCTAGTGAGTATAGGCTAAATTCGTGAATATAGGTAAACAAATGGTTTATTGATATTGAATTTATCATATTGATATTGAATTTATCAAGGCCAACCCTAATTGAATTCGCTGCCGAAATTCATTTGATTGATACATGTATTTAGCAATTCAACATAGATCCAAGATATTTTATCGAATCGCTGATGAAAAGATTCTATTTATCACCTGAACCAAATTAAAATCAAATTGGATAACTTGTTGATGCCTATCCCTCTTCCCCGATTTATTAATTTATTATTTGTTAAATTAGAAAGGTGGAAAGATTCTTCGAATTTAGTCATATCATTTCGTTATATTGACAATTTCAAAAAACTGTTCATACTATGAACATAGTATGCTGGCAGTCGAGCAAATGCGCCCCCATCGTCTAGTGGTTCAGGACATCTCTCTTTCAAGGAGGCAGCGGGGATTCGACTTCCCCTGGGGGTAGGGTATTACGAAAGGAAGTTGTCTTAATAAGTATGGAATTCCTTCTTCCTGGGTCGATGCCCGAGCGGTTAATGGGGACGGACTGTAAATTCGTTGGCAATATGTCTACGCTGGTTCAAATCCAGCTCGGCCCAATAATTCACTGATCCGCCATGAAATGATAGAACTCCTTTGTTCTCTCGAAATGCCCGATACAGAAAAAAAGTCAAATGTTCTCGCAAATTCTGATCTTGCTAATGATCTAGATTCAGATCAGGATTTGTAAGTATAAAGTCTAAGAAAAGGAGTAATGTAAAGAAAAACAAAGTCTTTTTTCCTTTTTTCATTGAAAGATTTTTTTATTATCAATCGGCGTTGATTTGAAATAACGAAAAAATGACTAGTAATCCCCGTCCCTTTTATCACTTATCACTAAGGTGCATATCCATGTGGATATCAATATACCACTCCCGTTTCTGTTATATACAACGCGGTGATTCCAATCTAAATAATAGTAAAATCTAAATAGAAGGGATTTGAATGAAATCATAAGAATATATATGCTGTACACTTTATTGCATTTCCCCGGGATTGTAGTTCAATTGGTCAGAGCACCGCCCTGTCAAGGCGGAAGCTGCGGGTTCGAGCCCCGTCAGTCCCGACGGATTCAAATCCAATAATATAATAAAAAATACATTAATTCATTTTTCCCTTTTCTGCGAAAGGGGGACAAATAACATAATTTTATAGCATAATTTCATTCCCAAGGGGATCCTTCTTATTTATTTTATTTTCGTTTTACATTTCTCATCAAAGTAAATACAAATATGGGAATTTTCATTTTTTTTTCAACTAGTACTGATTCTGATTGATAGAGACATATGTAGATTAGTACAATTATTGGTATTGGTAGCGTTATATTCAAGATTCCAAAAGATACTTGGAATTTTTGATTACTCCCGACCCGTATAATGAAATCGAATTGAATGCCATATCTTTTCCGGTAACGCATACACAAATGGAATTTTTATTTATTTGTATTACGATACAAAATAAATTGAATTACTTTGGTAGAATCCTTTGAATCTGAAAAGTATCTTTTTTTGGCTCCGATTTTATTTTTATGGAATCTCAATTACAAACTCAAATTTGAAACAATCTATCTCATTCAAATTGTGCACCGAAGTTTTGTTTAATGTATTCTATGCATTCCATTAACAAGGAAAGAAGATAAAATAAATAACAAGGAAAGAAGATAAAATAAAGATCAAATAAAAAAAAGTAATGGAAAAAAATTATCAATTGAATCAAGAATTCAAGCAATTTTTGAATTCCGTATGGATAAACGATCTTTCTATGTTATACTATTCAATTCTCGACGATGAATCGATTTGATAACTCAGATATTGTTATTCATAATATTGATCAGACTCGATATCATCGAGATGGAATTCATCCCATTGAATTTGGGATGCGAAAGATTTATTATCTCTATGGGATTAAATCCCGAGTTATTACGAAGTAAAGAAAAACGAAACGATGAGATTATGGAAGTAAATATTCTTGCGTTTATTGCTACTGCCCTGTTCATTCTAGTTCCTACTGCTTTTTTACTTATAATTTACGTAAAAACTGTTAGTAAAAGCGATTAATTTGAATGAAACTTGACTTCTTTGCCTTCTTAGTTCTTATCAATATCAATGATTGAAGAAAAAAATGAAAAGGATTCCTATTTTGTTTGAATCTTAGATGAAATGGATGAAATGAGCGGACTAGAATTAGCAGTATTCTATGAGATCCGATAGTATGATAGAAAGAAAAATATTTCTTTCTATCATACTATCCATTTTTTTTTTGTTTTATTCTGGTGTATACAGTGTATCCAGTTGTACTATAGAAAGATATAGAGAAAGATATAGGCTTAATTTAATATAGATATAGATTAATCTATAATATCATCCTCATATTCATATGTCTAGATATCAATTATTTGTATGTAACGTACATAACGTCCCAATTCTATTTCTTCATCTATTTGATTTGTGTTGATTCCAATTAATATTAATATGAAATAGTTGAAAGGCAGTTCTTACTCTTACTTTTTGGGCTCTAATTCCTAGATTTCCGATTATTTTCAATATGAATCCCACCATCTACCGAAAGAATAAAATCAATGAAAAAGGTATTATTCATAGAATAGATTACTTTACTCGAATCCAATATAATTTGGAAATGAAGATATGAAGATATTTTGAATTAATAAATTCAAAAATCTTTGCAGAACGGTCTATAAAACAATCGATAGAGTTTGATTTCTCAAACTCAATTAGTAATACCCCTAAAGTCCATTTCTTCCCCATATTACGAGTGAAAGGGAAAATGTAAAGACTACCATTAAAGCAGCCCAAGCGAGACTTACTATATCCATGCGAATTATGTCCTCTATGAATATGAAGGAATTTTTCCATTATTGTTCACTAATAATAGTAGAATTGTTGACACAGAGTCAAAAAAAAAAGATTCTGTTCAATATATTGATGAAAAAAATCCAAAAAATCCAATTAATTCAACGAAGTTCTTATCTTATTCTTATGAGATTGCTAGTAGAATCGATAAATTTTTAGTACAAATTTGAGTACAAACAAAAAAGCCAGCGGTCCCCTTGGAAGTATCAAGAAGCCCTTTCCTCCGCGTGCTTCTGTTGGGAGCAAATTCGATAAGTTATATCAGCAAAAGAAAAAGGAATAAGATATTTTGCGTCTTTTGTTGATCAGGCGACACCCGGATTTGAACTGGGGAAAAAGGATTTGCAGTCCCCCGCCTTACCACTCGGCCATGCCGCCAAGGCAACACAAAATAGACGAAACTATTCCCACCCTTTTTTTATATTGCCATTTTATTGCCTTTTTTTATTTTTAGTTTTATTTTAGAGGGGAAAGTTTCTTTATTTTTTTTTTGTACTTGCATTTTGAATTCCATTTTTATTAACCCCCTTTATTTCTTTTCTAAATTCCTAAAAAAAAATCCTTCTTTTTTCTGGATCTATCTTTTCAATTCATTTTGTATAGTATCTCAAAACACACACTATCTAAAATTTTCTATTATCTATTGAAATGAAAAGTCAATTTTCAGTTACAAACTCAAGAAAAATTGGAACCATAAACTGTGAATTCATGAACGATTCTTGGATTTGAATCTAAAATTGTATTTCTCTAATCCTAATGATATAAGAAAATCAAAATTGATACATAACCAATTCGTATTGATTCTTTTCAATAAAAAAAAATTCTTCTCAGTTTAAATTATAACAACAATTATGAGTATATGTAAACCCTAGAACATAAATTTTTACACGGATATCTATCTTATCTGTCTATGATTCCTATAGGAAAATTTCTATTCAATAAAAATGAAATAGAAATTTTCATAGAGCATGACATGCACTGTCCAAAATAGAACTGCAGTAAAATAAAAGGAGAGACATATATATAGATAGCTATAGTTATGAGATAGCTATAGTTATGTCGCATATGTTTGTTTAATAAGCCTTCTTTGGAATATGTAATATCATAATAATGGTAGAAATTGAATCACTTTTTGTTTTGCTATTCTATAAAAAATTTCCTAAGTCTAAGGTAAGTGGAATTTCTCAATTCCTTTCCGGTTATATCTGTTGCAAATTCTAATTTGAGTATAAATTTCTCTTTATTCATTCCTCCGTTCATACGTATTTCATACATTCCATATCTATGGAGTTAGATAAAATTTTATGTGATTCTGTAAACAGAATATAAATTCCATCATTGCTAGATCGATCCATATAATTTGTAATTTGAATGAAGAACAATCCAATAATGGGATTTTTTTATTTTTAATAAACGGGAAATTCAAAATGCTCGGGGATGGAGATGAGGGAATGTCTACAATACCTGGATTTAATCAGATACAATTTGAAGGATTTTGTAGGTTCATTGATCAGGGCTTAACAGAAGAACTTTATAAGTTTCCAAAAATTGAAGATACAGATCAAGAAATTGAATTTCAACTATTTGTGGAAACATATCAATTAGTAGAACCGTCGATAAAAGAAAGAGATGCTGTATATGAATCACTTACATATTCTTCTGAATTATATGTATCCGCGGGATTAATTTGGAAAACTAGTAGGGATATGCAAGAACAAACAATTTTTATTGGAAACATTCCTCTAATGAATTCTCTGGGAACTTTTATAATAAACGGAATATACAGAATTGTGATCAATCAAATATTGCAAAGTCCCGGTATATATTACCGGTCAGAATTGGATCATAACGGAATTTCGGTCTATACCAGCACCATAATATCAGATTGGGGGGGGCAGGTAGAATTAGAGATTGATAGAAAAGCAAGAATATGGGCTCGTGTGAGTAGGAAACAGAAAATATCTATTCTAGTTCTATCATCCGCTATGGGGTTGAATCTAAAAGAAATTTTAGAGAATGTGCGCTACCCTGAAATTTTCTTATCTTTCCTGAATGATAAGGAAAAAAAAAAAATTGGGTCAAAGGAAAATGCCATTTTGGAGTTTTATCAACAATTTACTTGTGTAGGCGGAGATCCAGTATTTTCTGAATCCTTATGTAAGGAATTACAAAAGAAATTCTTTCAACAAAGATGTGAATTAGGGAGGATTGGTCGATTAAATATGAATCGGAGACTGAATCTTGATATACCTCATAATAATACGTTTTTGTTACCGCGAGATATATTGGCAGCTGCGGATCATTTGATTGGAATGAAATTTGGAATGGGTACACTTGACGATATGAATCATTTAAAAAATAAACGTATTCGTTCTGTAGCGGATCTTTTACAAGATCAATTCGGATTGGCTCTGATTCGTTTAGAAAATGTGGTTAGAGGGACTATATGTGGAGCAATTAGGCATAAATTGATACCGACCCCCAAAAATTTGGTAACTTCAACTCCATTAACAACCACTTATGAATCTTTTTTCGGATTACACCCATTATCTCAAGTTTTGG
>CANTUR010002327.1:0-40446 GCA_947683625.1 Mallotus nudiflorus
CACTCTAGCCATACAGGCTCACTTATTCCAAATATATCCACTTGATCCATTTGGACAGTAGACTGGCCCCGAGACACTAAGTCAACCGAGCTCCAGCAGTCTGACTGCCAGTGTGATTGGCCCCGAACACTTGGTCAACCGAGCTCCAGCAATCGACACCCACAAACCACACCTCACACATATCAATAATCACAATCAATCAATATCCACAATTAAGTTAGTATTATAGCCTAAATACTATAGGCGTACCGGTACGTACTCGGTCCTAGTGCTGCCCACTAGGTAGCACGTTCTATTGATATCCTTCATTAATAAATAATCATTCATTCACAATTAAATGATGCATGAATTTAAATAAAACAACAATATAAACCATATATATACGCGAAATATACCAAACATAAACTAGGTATATTTCGAGTTTATATACGTTAAATAAATTCAATCAAATCTAAATTAAACTAAAATATATTTAAAAACATTTTAAATATATTTTATTTACAAAACATGCATATAATTAAATATATATAAAAAATAAACCAAAAATATACTTAAATACAAATCACATTATTTATGCATATTTAATCAAAATAAAACGTATATTTCTAAATCATGCATCCTAAGCATATATATATAGTATAGTAACTCACCTAGTGCGCTCCACGAGATAGGTCCGACGGCCTGGTCCACTAGCCCTCGGTCTCGGCGCAACTAAACAAGAAATAAATAATCGACATCAGAATAATCCTAACAGAAATCCTAGAATTCGATCTAGAGTATTAAACACAGAATCAGAAATTAGGGTTCGACTGGATATCACATTTTACGAGAATTCTACCGAAAATCCGGCAGAACCTCCCCTGTAAAATGGACATCTCTCTACTCAAAAGAGTAAGCCGACCCTGCAAAGAAATACACTTCGAAAATAATCACCACGTTTCATTCACAACCCCTCGATCGAACTCCAAACTACAATCTACCGACCGGATCCACAAACACAGAAAAATTCTAGAATACCAAAAATATCCTTATAACATAGAAATTCATTTTATAAGTAGAAATTACATAATTAACCTTAAAACACTGTAAAAACCGATAAAAACTCATTTTATTTGAAAAATCGTATATTATATATATAATTGAAAATAATTCACGAAAAATAGTTTTAATTAGTTAAAAATACCAAATAATTTATAGAAATCATTTTTATACCTTAAATAACTATTAAAACCGATTAAATTACATTTTTAGCCAATTTAGGGTAAAATTACCAAAATACCCCTATATATATAAATATACTATAATTACTCAAAAATTCACCAAAAATCATACAATTATCCAAAATAATTTTTTCAACATATTTATCAATAATATAAATAATTAAATTCAAATAAAAACACATTTAACCTAATTTTTTTCAAATTTACATAAACTCAAATAATTCAAAATAAATACTTAGAAATTCATAAAAATTCCAAATAAATTCCTATAATTCATTTCAACATCAAATTTAACCATAAACTCCAATTTCATAATTTAAATAATTAATTTCCAAAAATTAGAAAATAATATTAAAATATTCAAAAATACCCAAAAATCCAAACAATCTCCAAAAATTCTACAAAAATTCATACATGTAGATTGAGCTACTAGGATCAACATTTGTGAAGGGATTTTCATGAATCAATCAATTCGAAGCTCAAAAAAATCAAAAACCCTAATAGGCCGAAATTGAAAATTCAAAACCTAAGCAATTCTAGACCATTTAAGCTCAAACCAAAGCTAGAATCACACTCACCGGAGCTCAAGAGTCGATGAAGACCGGCGTGTCGAAAATGGTGGCCGAAATCGGCGTGATCGACGGTGGATCGATTTTCGCTTCTCCGGCCAAAATCGACTTCCAGACACCGGAAACGGCTACCACATGCGGCAAAAAAGGTTGGGGGAAGGCGGTGGCACACCCACGGTGAAGAAACGGCACGGCAACGATCGGAACGGCGAAGGAAGTGATCGGGGAAGAAAGGGATAATCGGGGGCAAAATGGTAATTTTCCATTCTTTGATTTTTGACAAATTTTAATGTATATATGTATATATATATACTTTACACTATATAATAAATAATATTAAATCACACACATTAAATATACACCACACACATAAAATTTAATATTTTAATAATTTATACTAAATAAAAATAATTAAATATCAATAAAACTAATAAATAATAAATAAAATATTAGGGTAATACTAACCCTAATTAAATAAATATACACACACGTAGGCTTTATTTAGTATTTAAAAATACGTATGAGTTCATGCAAGTCCGAAAATATATTTAAAATAATTAATATTAAAATATTTACGTGAAAATTTCCCCGAAAATGCAAGTCCCGGGAAAATTTTACGTAAAACACTGTAAATAATACACAGTAATTAAAATAGTTTAAAATACATAACAACTCATAAAAATATCGAATATATATACAAAAATTATGACACTGCATATCCCGGTACAGTGTAAAAAAATATTTTAAAACACGGGATATTACAGTCTTCCCCCTTATAAGAATTCGTCCCGAATTCCAGAAAACAAGATCAAGAAGGAAAGAGATACGGGTAAGAAGCTCGCATCTCAGCTTTAGTCTCCCATGTATGCTCCTCGACTTTGTCGCTACGCCACAGAACCTTGACCATCGGAATCTGCTTCGATCGTAACTGTCGAACTTGATAATCTACGATTGCCACAGGTTCTTCCACAAATGTCAAATCTTCACTCACTTCTACACTGTCAGGCTGCAACAGTGTGAAGGGTCTAAGATATACTTCCTCAACATCGAGATATGAAATACTGGATGCACTTGTGACATACTCGGAGGCAAATCCAACCGATATGCAACAGTGCCAACTCTCTCCAGAATCTCAAACGGTCCAATGTATCTCGGTGCTAACTTACCCTTCCTACCAAATCTCATCACACCCTTCATCGGAGATACTTCAGAAAAACAAAATCTCCAACCTGAAACTCCACATCTCTGCGCCTAGGATCCGCATAACTCTTCTGTCTGCTAACTGCGGTCTCTAATCTTCGCTTAATCACGGCAACTTTCTCTACAGCATCCTGAACCATCTCAGGTCCAGTCAAAACTCTCTCACCAATCTCATCCCAACTCAGAGGGGATCTACACTTCCTTCCATACAATGCCTCATACGGTGCCATGCCAATATTGCTATGTAGCTTATTATATGCAAACTCAACCAGCGACAAATGATCATCCCAGCTACCTCCCAAATCCAAGACACACATCCTCAACATATCTTCCAGTGTCTGAATCATCCTCTCAGACTGGCCATCTATCTGAGGATGAAAAGCAGTACTGAAATCCAACCTAGTGCCCATCGCTTCCTGTAACTTCTGCCAAAAACGCGAAGTAAACACTGAACCTCTATCTGACACAATGGACACAGGTACTCCATGAAGGGCACACAATATGCTTCACGTACAACTTCGCCAATCTAGCAACTGAATATGTGGCTTTCACAGGCAAGAAATGTGCAGACTTCGTCAATCTGTCTACAATCACCCAGATGGAATCGTATCATCCTTCGAACGAGGTAAACGACCATAAAATCCATAGCTATCCTTTCCACTTCCACTCGGGAATAGGAAGAGGCTGAAGCTTCCAGAAGGCTTCTGATGTTCGGCTTTCACTTGCTGACACGTCAAGCACTTAGCAACATAATCAGCGACATCTTTCTTCAATCCATCCCACCAGTATAGATCTCTGATACTGTGGTACATCTTAGTAACACCTGGATGTACGCTGTAGCTGTAGAATGTGCTTCCTCTAAATCTCCTCTCTCAAATCATCCACATTAGGAACACACAATCTACCACTGATCCACAACACACCATCATCATCAAGTGTGAAATCAGTGAACTTCCCTGCTCGAACATTCTCTGCAAGCTCTTCCAAAATAGGATCTCGGCTCTGAGCTGCTTTAATCCTATCCCTCAGTACAGATGGTACTTTAAACTGAGCCAGCAGTCCACCTGATCTACTAATCTTCATCATCAGACCTTGATCCACCAACAGATGCAATCTCTGGATCAATGGTCTCCTCTCAACACCAATGTGAGCAAGATTGCTTGAGGACTTCCTACTCAGGCATCTGCTACCATATTAGCTTTATCCGGATGGTAAAGAATCTCGTAATCATAATCCTTCAACAGTTCTAACCATCTTCTCTGCCTCAGATTCAGATCTCGCTGCTGAAAAATGTACTTAAGGCTCTTGTGATCAGTAAATATCTCACAAGTCACCCGTACAAATAATGTCTCCAAATCTTCAAAGCAAAAATCACTGCAGCCATCTCAAGATCATGTGTAGGATAGTTCTGCTCATGCTTCTTCAACTGCCTCGAAGCATAGGCTATCACCCTTCCATTCTGCATCAACACACAACCAAGACCAATTCTAGAGGCATCACAGTAAACTGTGAACTTATCCACACTATTAGGCAAAGCTAATACTGGCGCTGTGGTCAACTTCTCCTCAACAACTGAAAACTGTTCTCACAAGCTTCTGACCACTCGAATCTAACATTCTTCTGAGTCAAGCAAGTTATAGGGGCTGCTATCCTGGAAAAATCTTGCACAAACCGCCTATAATACCCGGCTAAACCTAGAAAACTCCGAATCTCTCTATGAGGTGGTAAACCTAGCAACTCCTCGGGAAAAACATCAGGAAACTCACAAGCAATAGGAACATCTGTGAGTGACAACTTCTCCACTGACGTATCCCTGACCAATGCAAATATCCCTGACAACCTTTCCTCAACAACTTCCTAGCCATAATAACAGAAATAAGATTCTGAGGTGCTGAACTCCTATCACCCACAAACTTAAAATCTTCTTCACCAGGAATTCTAAAAGTCACCCCCTTATTCCTGCAATCTACCACGGCGAAGTGCTGAGATAACCAATCCATTCCCAGAATGACATCAAACTCCATCACATCCAACAAAATCAAATCAGCGGGTAATTCTCTATCTCCCACGAGAACTGGACAACCAAAAAGAACAATATCGGTGTCCAAGGAATCGCTCAGAGGAGTGGCAACGAACAAAGGAAAAGCCATCCTCGAAGCTTGCCAATAAGATTTAGAAGCAAAAACAGAAGAAACAAATGAATGCGTGGCACCCGGATCAAACAAAACCATGCATCCAGGTAACAAACAGAAATAATACCTGCCACGACTGCATTAGATGCCTGAGCATCCTGCTGAGTTAGATGGAAGACTCTGGCCTGACCTCGACCTCCCTACTGACTGTAGAAGCCTGGCCCAATACCTCTGGCACCTCTTCTAGTACCTCTACCACGACTCTGCTGTGGAACAAACTGAGTAGAACTCTGATGCTGGGGCTGGTGGCAACTGAAATGGCACGGGTGCAGCACTAGCAATCGACTGCTGTGGGAATCGCGGAATCTGCTGCTGCTGATACCAGAATAAGGACATGATCTGGCAAAATGTCCTATCTGCCCGCATCTGAAACATGTCAGCTGTGTCAGATAACACGGTCCCTGATGGACTCTACCACAAGTCTGACAAACACTGGCCACTGATCCAGAACTACAACCACTGCTGCTGCTCGAAGCACCTGATCCAAATCTGAACGATCTACGCTGACCTCCCACGGCCATGTCTACTGCTCCGATGCACTCGCTGCTGCTGTCTCTGACTCTGCTGAGTCGGACCTCACTGCTGACTACTCGATCCAACATGAAAACTCAAATACGGAGTAGCCTGCAATCCACTCGACTGAACTCCTAGCTGGTAGTAATCAGGCATCGCTCCTGCCTAACTAGCCTCAGCTCAATCTCCTTAGCTAACTCGATCACATACTCCAGAGTAAGACCTGCGTAGGCATACCAGTAAAAGCTGAACCCAAACCAGTCACATATGTAGTAACTACGAAATACTGATCTCGCATCAGATCCTCAGCATATCTACCCAGACGAAGAAACTCTCGGGTATACTCCTCTACAGATCGATCTCCACGAGAAATACTGGTCAAACGAAGACGATAGCTCAAACGAAGAGGCTATGGACAGAATCTCCTCATAAACCGCTCTCGAAACTGAGCCCAGTCATCGTCATCATATAAGGCTGGATCATCTGAATGAACCAATCTAAGGCTGGTCCCTCAACAGACAACTCAACGATCATAATCCGCTGGTACTCGATATGAGCAGTCCGAGTCCTCGTCTCAATTGCATGCAGAAAAATCTAACGGATCGGAAGTACCATCAAAAGCAATCCTGCCAACTCGGGCATAGAACAAAGCTGCCTCAGGGTCAGACATACCCTGCTGATAGGCAGGCTGAACAACTGGAGAACAGGAACATCAAATTCAGGCTCAACAGGCTCCTCGTCCTGTAACTCTCTCTGCTACGGTTGACCTGCCGCTCCTCGAGGTCTACCTCTGCCACGACCTCTACACCTAACTGGTGGCTCAGGAGGTAAAACCTCATCCTGAAAAGACTCATCATCCTCGGCCTCCACGACTGGTGGAGCGACACGTGCTCGCCTCCTCATACTGAAAAGACAAACGAAAAGATTCAGATAAAACATTCAACGGAGGAATAACGCTGAAAACTACAGCAAGGAATACTTATCAAGACATACTCGAACCTAATTCACTGCAGTAGTTCAACAGAAAACACAACTCTGAAAACTAGGGCCACAACTCACATAACTAAGCCCTGACACAGAACTCTGCTCTGATACCAACTTTGTCACGACCCAAAACAGGGGCCATGACCGGCGCTAGGGAACGGGAATTCTTTCGAATCCGGAACCCGTAGCAAGCCTAAAAAAAATAAAATAAAATAAAATAAATCATGCAATAACAATAATCATATAATATGCAGCGGAAATAAAAATCATAATATCATGATATTATTCATATCAACTGGATTTAAATCGAATTTCATCTCATAGAAATAAAATCTTTAAATACAAATCCAGTTTCAATATAATACACCTCTTTAAATAAAATACATGAAATCCAATACTAATTCACAACTACTGCAGTGTCTAGATTAAATAAATAAGACTCAAATAGATAATTTACACAAAGAAGCCGGGGGCGGAAGAAATCCAGCGTATCGACCTACTACTGAGGTCTGAGGATGTTGACTCTCCTAAAAAATAGTCAACGGAGGGGAGTCAGACCTCACTGAGTGAATTACTATAATATATATACATACACACTAAATGATAATGCATACAGTCAACAGTATATATCTAATATATATATATACAGGCAATTACACACAGATGCAATAAGAATCATTTTATATATTTCATTGAAAATCATCTTTTATGAAGGATCATATAGAACCCTAGAATATCGCAACCTCGAAAAATAGTGTTAAACAACACTCTAGCCATACAGGCTCACTTATTCCAAATATATCCACTTGATCCATTTGGACAGTAGACTGGCCCCGAGACACTAAGTCAACCGAGCTCCAGCAGTCTGACTGCCAGTGTGATTGGCCCCGAGACACTTGGTCAACCGAGCTCCAGCAATCACACCCACAAACCACACCTCACACATATCAATAATCACAATCAATCAATATCCACAATTAAGTTAGTATTATAGCCTAAATACTATAGGCGTACCGGTACGTACTCGGTCCTAGTGCTGCCCACTAGGTAGCACGTTCTATTGATATCCTTCATTAATAAATAAATCATTCATTCACAATTAAATGATGCATGAATTTAAATAAAACAACAATATAAACCATATCTACCGGAAATATACCAAACATAAACCAGGTATATTTCGAGTATATATATGTCAAATAAATTCAATCAAATCATAAATTAAACTAAAAATATATTTAAAAACATTTTAAATATATTTTATTTACAAAACATGCATATAATTTAATATATATAAAAAATAAACCAAAAATATACTTAAATACAAATCACATTATTTATGCATATTTAATCAAAATAAAACGTATATTTCTAAATCATGCATCCTAAGCATATATATATAGTATAGTAACTCACCTAGTGCGCTCCATGAGATAGGTCCGACGGGCCTGTTCCACTAGCCCTCGATCTCGGTGCAACTAAACAAGAAATAAATAATCGACATCAGAATAATCCTAATAAAAATCCTAGAATTAGATCTAGAGTATTAAACACAGAATTAGAAATTAGGGTTCGACTTGATATCATGTTTTACGAGAATTCTACCGAAAATCCGACAGAACCTCCCCTGTAAAATGGACATCTCTCTACTCAAAAGAGTAGAGCTGACCCTGCAAAGAAATACACTTCGAAAATAATCACCACATTTCATTCACAACCCCTCGGTCGGACTCCAAACTACAATCTACCGACCGGGGTCCACAAACACAGAAAAATTCTAGAAATACCAAAAATATCCTTACAACATAGAAATTCATTTTATAAGTAGAAATTACATAATTAACCTTAAAACACTGTAAAAACCGATAAAAACTCATTTTATTTGAAAAACCGTATATTATATATATAATTGAAAATAATTCACGAAAAATAGTTTTAATTAGTTAAAAATACCAAATAATTTATAGAAATCATTTTTATATCTTAAATAACTATTAAAACCGATTAAATTACATTTTTAGCCAATTTAGGGTAAAATTACCAAAATACCCCTATATATATAAATATACTATAATTACTTCAAAAATTCACCAAAAATCATACAATTATCCAAAATAAATTTTTTTCAACATATTTATCAATAATATAAATAATTAAATTCAAATAAAAACACATTTAACCTAATTTTTTTCAAATTTACATAAACTCAAATAATTCAAAATAAATACTTAGAAATTCATAAAAATTCCAAATAAATTCCTATAATTCATTTCAACATCAAATTTAACCATAAACTCCAATTTCATAATTTAAATAATTAATTTCCAAAAATTAGAAAATAATATTAAAATATTCAAAAATACCCAAAAATCCAAACAATCTCCAAAAATTCTACAAAAATTCATACATGTAGATTGAGCTACTAGGATCAACATTTGTGAAGGGATTTTTCATGAATCAATCAATTCTAAGCTCAAAAAAATCAAAAACCCTAATAGGCCGAAATTGAAAATTCAAAACCTAAGCAATTCTAGACCATTTAAGCTCAAACCAAAGCTAGAATCACACTCACCGGAGCTCAAGGAGTCGATGAAGACCGGCGGTGTCGAAAATGGTGGCCGGAATCGACGTGATCGACGGTGGATCGATTTTCAGCTTCTCCGGCCAAAATCGACTTCCAGACGCAGGAAACGGCTACCACAGGCGGCAAAAAAGGTTGGGGAAGGCGGTGGCACACCCACGGTGAAGAAACGGCACGGCAGTGACCGGAACGGCGAAGGGAAGTGATCGGGGAAGAAAGGGATAATCGGGGGCAAAATGGTAATTTTCCAATTCTTTTGATTTTTGACAAATTTTAATGTATATATGTATATATATATACTTTACACTATATAATAAAATAATATTAAATCACACACATTAAATATACACCACACACATAAAATTTAATATTTTAATAATTTATGCTAAATAAAAATAATTAAATATCAATAAAACTAATAAATAATAAATAAAATATTAGGGTAATACTAAACCCTAATTAAATAAATATACACACACGTAGGCTTTATTTAGTATTTAAAAATACGTATGAGTTCATGCAAGTCCGAAAATATATTTAAAATAATTAATATTAAAATATTTACGTGAAAATTTCTCCGAAAATGCAAGTCCCGGGAAAATTTTACGTAAAACACTGTAAATAATACACAGTAATTAAAATAGGTTTAAAATACATAACAACTCATAAAAATATCGTAATATATATACAAAAATTATTGACACTGCATATCCCGGTACAGTGTAAAAAATATTTTAAAAACACGGGATATTACATAGTGGGCCTTGAGTCCACATAGTATCTTTGTTACCAGACATTGAGGAGCACGCTGAACCCCGTCGCCCACAACAATATGATTTTTTTATATAAAAAATTGATATTAACTTAATATAAATATAATTCATTACAATTTTGATAAATTTTTTATTTAAATAATTATATGAAATTCCTTTAATATTTTTAATAATTAATTTTTATCAACTCTAGAACTAATTTGATATAAAAAAATATTATGGTGATAATTAATCATAAGATAACAAAAAATTATTAGTCATTTTTAATAAAAAAATTAAAAATGACAAAAATTTTATTTTCTTTATATAAAAATTTAAATTAAAACCTAATTTAGTAGACCTAATTAAAATAAAAAATATTTTTTTTATCAAAATTACTTCTAAAATTTTAATTAATTTAATTTTCTTAGAGATAAAATTGTAATATCCCGTGTTTTAAAATATTTTAATACTGCATCGGGATATGCAGTGTTAATAATTTTTGTACATATTTATGATATTTCATGAGTTGTTATTTAATTAAAATTGATTTTTAATTATTTTATATTATTTTAAGTATTTTACGTAAAATTTTCCCGAGACTTGCATTTCCGGGGAAATTGATACGTAAATTATTTAATATTAATTATTTTAAATGGATTTCCTCATTTGCATGAACTCATATATATTTTTAAAGTACTAAATAACGTATATATGTGTATTTATTTATTTAACTAGGGTTTAATTAATTACCCTAAAATTTTATTATTTATTAATTAGTTTTAATATTATTTAATTATTTTTAGGTGTATTAAATTTTAAAATATTAATTTATATGTGTGTGGTATATATTTAATGTGTATGAGTTTATATTATTTTAATATATAGTGTAAAGTATATATATATACATAAACATTTAATATTAAACAAAAAAAATAAAGTTGATATATTTACGAAATTGCCATCCATCCTCCTCCCTCACTCCCGATCGCTTCCATCACCGTTCCACCGCCTGCCATCCTATTTTCTCACCGTCGGTGTGCCTCCCGGCGTACCACCTCCTTCCTCCAGCTGTTCCGCAGCCTGCAGAGCTCATTTCCGGCGTCGAAGGAGCCTGATATCGTCGGAGAAGCCGAATTCATTCCCACCGTTGTTCATGGTGATTCTGGCCACCATTTTCGACACCGCCTGTCTCTTTCTTCTCCTTGAGCTCTGGTGAGTGTGATTCCAAGCTTTTTTTCACTTAAAATGGTCTTGATTTGCTTAGGTTTCGATTTTGGTAATTCGGCCATTTTAGGGTTCTTGATTTTTTTGAACTTCGAATTGATTGATTCATGAAAAATTCCTTCATAAATGTTCTTCCCCTTAGCTTAATATACATTTCTGAATTTTTGTAGAATTTTTGGAATTTATTTTGATTTTTGGGTATTTTTGAATATTTTATTATTATTTTCTAATTTTCGAAAATTAATTAATTAAATTATGAAATTGTGTTTTATGATAAATATAGGTTTTGAAATGAATTATAGAAATTTATTTGGAAATTTTATGAATTTCTATATATTTATTTTGAATTTAATTAGTTTATGTAATTTTTGAAAAAATAGGGTTAATTGTGTTTTTAATTGAAATTAATTAGTTAATTGAGTTTAATTATTGATATTATTGATAAATATGTTGAGAAAATTAATTTTGTGCAATTATATTACTTTTGGTGAATTTTTGGAGTAATTTTAGTATATTTATATATATAGGGGTATTTTGGTAATTTTACCCTAAATTGACTAAAAATGTAATTAAATTGCTTTTAATATTTATTTAAGGTATAAAAATGATTTCTACAACTTATTTAGTATTTTTAATTAATTAAAACTATTTTTCATGAATTATTTTCAAATTATATATATAATATACGGTTTTTCTAAATAAATGAGTTTTATCGGTTTTTATTGTGTTTTAGGGTTAATTACGTAATTTCTACTTATAAAATGTATTTCTATGATATAAGGGTATTTTTGGTATTTCTATATTGTTCTGTGAATTGTGAACCCCGATCGATAGACTGTAGTTTGGAGTCCGACCGAGGAGTTGTAATTGTAATTCTGGGTTTATTTTCGAAGTGTGTTTCTTTACAGGGCCGGCTCTACTCTTTGAGTAGAGAGATGTCTATTTTACAGGGGAGGTTCTGTCGAATTTTTAGTAGAATTCTTGTAAAACGTGATGTCCGGTCGAACCCTAATTCTTATTCTGTGTCTAATATTCTAGATCGAGTTTCTAGGATTTTCTGTTAGGTTTATTCTGATGTCTGTTATTTATTGTTTGTTTAGTTGCACCGAGACCGAGGCCTAGTGGACCAGGTCCGTCGGACCCATCTCGAGGGGCGCACTAAGTGTGAGTTACTATTCTATATATATATATATATATATATATGCTTTAGGGTGCATGATTTAGAAATATATGTTTTATTTTGATTAATTATGGATAAATAATTCAATTATTACTTAAGTTTATTTTTAGTTTATTTTGGTTTATCTTTAGTATATTTTCGGTATATTTTAAATTATATGCATGTTTTGCTAATAAATTAGGTTTAAAATGTTTTTGAATATATTTCTAGTTTATTTCATAATCTATATGGATTTCTTTGGCGTATATATACTCGAAATATACCTGGTTTACTTTTGGTATATTTCTAGTATATATATATATGGTTTATGTTGCTATTTATATTTAAATTCATGCATCATTTATTTTTATGAATGTATGCTTTATATTTCGATGAAGGATACCAATAGAACGTGCTACCTAGCGGGCAGCACTAGGACCGAGTACGTACCGGTACACTTATAGCATTTAGGCTATATTACTAACCATTTGTGCACATTGATTGGATTTGATTATTTGATATGTGAGATATGATTTGGGAGTGTGATTGCTGGAGCTCGGTTGACCAAGTGTCTCGGGGCTAATCACACTAACAGTCAGACTGTTGGAGCTCGGTTGACTTAGTGTCTCGGGGCCATTCTACTATCCAAATGGAACAAGTGAATATATTGGAATAAGTGAGCCTGTATGGCTAGAGTGTTGTCTAACACTGTTTTGAGGTTGCGATATTCTAGGGTTCTATTTTGATCCTTCATAAATAGTGATTTTCAATAAATATATATAAAATGATTTTATTGCATCCGTGTGTATTTGCTTGTATATATATACATATTATATATATACTTTTGACTGTGTGCATTGGCATTTAGTATGCATGTATATATATTATAGTAATTCACTCAGTGAGGTCTGACTCCCCTCTGTTGACCATTTTTCAAGAGAGTCTTCTTCCTCAGACCTTAGTAGCAGGCCTGTACGCTAGATTTCTTCCGTCCCGGCTTCTTTATGTAAACTGCTTATCTGAGTCTTGAGTTTTATTTTACAGTCTAGACACTGCAGTAGTTGTAGATAAATTATGGGTTTTATGTATTATATTTATGTGAGTTATGTATTTTAAGAATTTGAACTGAAACTTGTATTAAAGGATTTATTTCATTATTCAGTAGCAGACCCAATCTCACAATCGACCATAACTACTAAAGTGTCTAGATTATAAAAATATAACTCAGGTAAGCAGTTTACATAATAAAGCCGGGGCAGAAGAAATCCGACGTATGGGTCTGCTACTGAAGTCTGATGACGACGACTCTCCTGAAAAATAGTCAACGGAGGGGAGTCAGACCTCACTGAGTGAATTACTATAATATATATACATGCATACTAAATGTCAATGCACACAGTCAAAAGTATATATAATAAATATATATACAAGCAAACAAACACAGATGCAATAAAATCATTTTTATATATTTTTATTTAAAATCACTGTTTATGAAGGATCAAATAGAACCCTAGAAAATCGCAACCTCAAAACAGTGTTAGACAACACTCTAGCCATACAGGCTCACTTATTCCGAATATATTTACTTATTCCATTTGGACATTAGACTAGCCCCAAGACACTAAGTCAACTGAGCTCCAGCAGTGTCACGACCCAAAACAGGGGCCATGACCGGCGCTAGGGAACAGGAATTCTTTCGAATCCGGAACCCATAGCAAGCCTAAAAATAAAATAAAACATGCCATAATAACAGTAACAATATGATATGCAGCGGAAATAAAAATTATAATATCATAATATTATCCATATCAATTGGATTTAAATCAAATCTCATCACATGGATATATAATCTCTTTAATACAAATCCAGTTTCAACATAATACATCTCTTTAAATAAAATATATGAAATCCAATACTTTAATTCACAACTACTGCAGTGTCTAGATAAAATAAATAAGACTCAAGTAGACAGTTTACATAAAGAAGTCGGGACGGAAGAAATCCGGCGTATCGACCTGCTACTGAGGTCTGAAGAAGTTGACTCTCTTGAAAAATAGTCAACGGAGGGGAGTCAGACCTCACTGAGTGAATTACTATAATATATATACATACACTCTAAGTGATAATGCATACAGTCAACAGTATATATATAATATGCATATATATAGGCAATTGCACACAGATGCAATAAAAATCATTTTTTATATATTTTATCTGAAAATCATCTTTTATGAAAGATCACATAGAACCCTAGAATATCGCAACCTCGGGAATAGTGTTAGACAACACTCTAGCCATACAGGCTCACTTATTCCAAATATATCCACTTAATCCATTTGGACAGTAGACTGGCCCCGAGACACTAAGTCAACCGAGCTCCAGTAGTCTGACTGCCAGTGTGATTGGCCCCGAGATACTTGGTCAATCGAGCTCCAGCAATCACACCCCAAACCACATCTCACACATCGATAATCATAATCAAATCAATATCCACAAATAAGTTAGTATTATAGCCTAAATACTATAGGCGTACCGGTACGTACTCGGTCTTAGTGCTGCCCACTAGGTAGCACGTTCTATTGATATCCTTCATTAATAATATAAATCATTCATTCACAATAAATGATGCATGAATTTAAATAAAACAACAATATAAACCATATATATACTGGAAATATACCAAAAGTAAACCAGGTATATTTCGAATATATATATGTCAAACGAATTCAATCAAATCATAAATTAAACTAAAAATATATTTAAAAACATTTTAAATATATTTTAGTAATAAAACATGTATATAATTTATTATATACCAAAAATATACTTAAATATAAATCACATTATTTATGCATTTTAATCAAAGTAAAACATATATTTCTAAATCATGCATCCTAAGCATATATATATAGTATAGTAACTCACCTAATGCGCTCCACGAGACAGGTCCGACGGGCCTGGTCCACTAGCCCTCGGTCTCAGCGCAACTAAACAAGAAATAAATAACCGATATCAGAATAACCCTAACAGAAATCCTAGAATTCAATCTAGAGTATTAAACATAGAATCGGAATTTAGGGTTCGACTGGATATCACGTTTTATGAGAATTCTACCGAAAATCCAGCAGAACCTCCCCTATAAAATGGACATCTCTCTACTCAAAAGAGTAGAGTCGACCCTGCAAAGAAACACACTTCATAAAATAAGCTCAACATAAAACCACAACCCCTCGGTCGGACTCCAGACTACAATCTACCGACCGGGGTCCACAAACACAGAATCATTCCAGATATACCAAAAATATCCTTATAGCATAGAAATACATTTCATAGGTAAAAATTACATAATTAACCTTTAAACATATTAAAAACCGATAAAAACTCATTTTATTAGAAAAACCGTATATTATATATATAATTGAAAATAATTCACGAAAAATAGTTTTAATTAGTTAAAAATACCAAATAATTTGTAGAAATCATTTTTATACCTTAAATAACTATTAAAACCAATTAAATTACATTTTTTTAGACAATTTAGGGTAAAACTACCAAAATACCCCTATATATATAAATATACTATAATTACTTCAAAAATTCACCAAAAATCATAAAATTATCCAAAATTAATTTTCTCAACATATTTATCAATAATATTAATAATTAAACTCAATTAACCAATTAATTTCAATTTAAAACACAATTAACCCTAATTTCTCAAAATCACATAAACTTCAATAATTCAAAATAAATACTTAGAAATTCATAAAAATTCCAAATAAATTCCTATAATTCATTTCAACACCTAATTTAACCATAAACTCCAATTTCATAATTTAAATAATTAATTTCCAAAAATTAGAAAATAATATTAAAATATTCAAAAATCTCCAAAAATTCCACAAAAATTCATACATGTAGATTAAGCTACTAGGATCAACATTTGTGAAGGTAGTTTCCATGAATAAATCAATTCAAAGCTCAAAAAAATCAAAAACCCTAATAGGCCGAAATTGACAAAATCGAAACCTAAGCAATTCTAGACCATTTTAGCTCAAACCAAAGCTAGAATCACACTCATCGGACCTCAAGGAGAAGAAAGAGACTGGCGGTGTCGAAAACGGTGGCCGGAATCGACGTGATCGACGGTAGATCGATTTTCGGCTTCTCTGGCCAAAATTGACTTCCAGGCGCCGGAAACGGCTACCACAGGCGGCGAAAATGGTTGGGGAAGGCGGTGGCACACCGGACGGCACACCCACGGTGAAGAAACGGCAGTAGCAGCGACCGGACGGCGAGGAGAAGGATCGGGAGGAAGAAGAAGACTTGGGGGGCAAAATGGTAATTTTCCAATTCTTTTGATTTTTGATGTATATATGTATATATATATACTTTACACTATATAATAAAATAATATTAAATTACACACATCAAATATACACCACACACATAAAATTTAATATTTTAATAATTTATACTAAATAAAAATAATTAAATATCAAAAAAACAAATAAATAATTAATAAAATATTAGGGTAATAATAAACCCTAATTAAATAATTATACGCACACAGGCTTTATTTAATAATTTAAAAATACGCATGAGTCCATGCAAGTTCGAAAATATATTTAAAATAATTAATATTAAAATATTTACGTGAAAATTTCCCCGAAAATGCAAGTCCCGGGAAAATTTTACGTAAAACACTGAAAATAATACACAGTAATTAAAATAGGTTTTAAATACATATTAACTCGTAAAAATATCATATAAAATACAGAAATTATTGACACTGCGTATCCCGGTACAGTGTAAAAATATTTAAAAACACGGGATATTACAAGCAGTCTGACTGTCAGTGTGATTGGCCCCGAGACACTAGGTCAACCGAGCTCCAACAATCACACTCCCAAATCATATCTGTCACGACCCAAAACAGAGGCCATGACCGGCGCTAGGGAACGGGAATTCTTTCGAATCCGGAACCCGTAGCAAGCCTAAAAATAAAATAAATCATGCAATAATAACAATAACAATATTATATGCAACGGAAATAAAAATCATAAATATAATAATAACATTTTCATCACTGGATTTAAATCAAATCTCATCTCATCGCATATATAAAATCTTTCTGTACAAATCCAGTTTCAATATAATACATCTCTTTAAAATAAAATACATGAAATCCCACATTTTAATTCACAACTACTGCAGTGTCTAGATTATAAAAATAAGACTCAAGTAAATAATTTACACAAAGAAGCCGGGGCGGAAGAAATCCGGCGTATCGACCTGCTACTGAGGTCTAAAGATGTTGACTCTCTTGAAAAATAGTCAACGGAGGGGAGTCAGACCTCCCTGAGTGAATTACTATAATATATATACATACATACTAAATGATAATGCATACAGTCAACAGTATATATCTAATATATATATACAGACAATTACACACAGATGCAATAAAATCATTTTTATATATTTTATCTGAAAATCATCTTTTATGAAGGATCAAATAGAAGCCTAAGATATCGCAACCTTGGAAATAGTGTTAGACAACACTCTAGCCATACAGGCTCACTTATTCCAAATATATCCACTTATTCCATTTAGACAGTAGACTAGCCCCGAGACACTAAGTCAACCGAGGTCCAGCAGTCTGACTGCCAGTGTGATTGGCCCCGAGACACTTGGTCAACCGAGCTCCAGCAATCACACCCAAATCACATCTCACACATCAAATAATCATAACCAATCAATATCCACAAATAAGTTAGTAATATAGCCTAAATACTATAGGCGTACCGGTACGTACTCGGTCCTAGTGCTGCCCACTAGGTAGCACGTTCTATCGATATCCTTCATTAATAAATATAAAGCATTCATTCACAATTAAATGATGCATGAATTTAAATAAAACAACAATATAAACCATATATATACTGGAAATATACCAAAAGTAAACCAGGTATATTTCGAGTATATATATGTCAAATAAATTCAATCAAATTATAAATTAAGTTGGAAATATATTTAAAAACATTTTAAATATATTTTATTTACAAAACATGCATATAATTTAATATATACCAAAAATAAACCAAAAATATACTTAAATACAAATCATATTATTTATGCATTTTAATCGAAATAAAATATATATTTCTAAATCATGCATCCTAAGCATATATATAGTATAGTAACTCACCTAGTGCGCTCCACGAGACGGGTCCGACGAGCCTGGTCCACTAGCCCTCGGTCTCGGTGCAACTAAACAAGCAATAAATAACCGACATCAGAATAAACCTAATAGAAATCCTAGAATTCGATCTAGAGTATTAAACACAGAATCAGAAATTAGGGTTCGACCGGATATCACATTTTACGAGAATTCTACCGAAAATCCAGCAGAACCTCCCCTGTAAAATGGACATCTCTCTACTCAAAAGAGTAGAGCCGACCCTGCAAAGAAACACACTTCGAAAAATAAGCTCAACAAAAATCCATAACCCCTCGGTCGGACTCCAAACTACAGTCTACCGACCGGGGTCCACAAACACAGAAAAATTCCAGAAATACCAAAAATACCCTTATTACATAGTAACACATTTTATAGGTAGAAATTACATAATTAACCTTAAAACACTGTAAAAACCAATAAAAACTCATTTTATTAGAAAAACCGTATATTATATATATAATTGAAAATAATTTACGAAAAATAGTTTGAATTAGTTAAAAATACTAAATAATTTGTAGAAATCATTTTTATACCTTAAATAACTATTAAAACCAATTAAATTACATTTTTAGCCAATTTAGGGTAAAATTACCAAAATACCTCTATATATATAAATATACTTAAATTACTTCAAAAATTCACCAAAAATTATACAATTATCCAAAATTAATTTTCTCAACATATTTATCAATAATATTAATAATTAAACCCAATTATCCAATTAAATTCAATTAAAAACACATTTAACCTAATTTTCCCAAAATTACATAAACTTCAATAATTCAAAATAAATACTTAGAAATTCATAAAAATTACAAATAAATTCCTATAATTCATTTCAACACCTAATTTAACCATAAAATACAATTTCATAATTTAAATAATTAATTTCCAAAAATTATAAAATAATATTAAAATATTCAAAAATACCCAAAAATCCAAAAAATCTCCAAAAATTCTACAAAAATTCATACATGTAGATTGAGCTACTAGGATCAACATTTGTGAAGGGATTTTTCATGAATCAATCAATTTGAAGCTCAAAAAAATCAAAAACCCTAATAGGCCGAAATTGAAAATTCGAAACCTAAGCAATTCTAGACCATTTAAGCTCAAACCAAAGCTAGAATCACACTCACCAGAGCTCAAAGAGAAGAAAGAGACCGGCGGTGTCAAAAACGGTGGCCGGAATCGTGGTCGACGGTGAGGAGAAGAAGTTTCGACCAAATGAGGAAAACAGGGGCTGCCGGCGCCGGGGAAGGGAGTTGGGGGCGGCGGAGCAGCTGGCAGAGGAAGGTGGAGCTCCTGGCGGCACACCGACGATCGGAAATCAAAAGTTGCAGGCGGTGGTGAGGGGTGGTGGTCGGGCGCACGGGAGGGAAAGGAAGAAGAAGAAGAAGAAAAAGAAAAAGAAAAAGAAAAAGAAAGAAAAGAAAAAGAAAAGAAAAAGAAAAAAGAAAAAAAAAAAGAAAAAGAAAGAAAAAAATAATAAAATAATAATAAAAAATAATTTTAATAATTTAATAATAAATAAAATAATTAAATAACAATAAATTAATAAACAAATAATAAAATATTAGGGTAATATATATTAAACCCTAATTAAATAAATATTTACACACATAGGCTTTATTTAGTATTTTAAAAATACGTATGAGTTCATGCAAGTCCGAAAATATATTTAAAATAATTAATATTAAAATATTTACGTGAAAATTTCCCTGAAAATGCAAGTCCCGGAAAAATTTTACGTAAAACACTGTAAATAATACACAGTAATTAAAATAGGTTTTAAATACATATCAACTCGTGAAAATATCATAATATATATACTTATTGACACTGCATATCCCGGTATAGTGTAAAAATATTTAAAAACACGGGATATTACAATATCTCACACATCAAATAATCAAATCCAATCAATATCCACAAATGGTTAGTAATATAGCCTAAATGCTATCAGCGTACCGGTACGTACTCGGTCCTAGTGCCGTCCACTAGGTAGCGCGTTCTATTGATATCCTTCATTATTAAATATAAAACATACATTCGTAAATAAATGATGCATGGAATTAAATAAAATAGCAACATAAACCATATATATACTAGAAATATACCAAAAGTAAACCAGGTATATTTCGAGTATATATACGCCAAATAAATCCAACTAAATTACAAAATAAACTAGAAATATATTCAAAAACATTTTAAACATAATTCATTAATAAAACATGCATATAGTTTAAAATATACCAAAAATAAACCAAAAGAAAACTAAAATAAACTCAAGTACTAATTAATACCATTATGCATTTTTAGTCAAAATAAAACATAGATTTCTAAAATCATGCACCCTAGAGCATATATATATAAAATAGTAACTCACAAATTATTGCGCTCCACGAGATGGGTCCAATGGGCCTGGTCCACTAGGCCTCGATCTCAGCGCAACTAAACAAACAGATAATGACAAGAATCAGAATAAATCTAACAGAAGTTCTAAAGACTAGATCTAGATTACCAGACATAGAATTAAATCAAAATTCGACCGGACATCACATTTTACGAGAATTCTATCGAAAATCGGGCAGAACCTCCCCTGTAAAACAGACATCTCTCTACTCAAAGAGTAGAGCCGGCCCTGCAAAGAAACACACTTCGAAAATAACACAAAATTCTCAATCAAAATCCCTCGGTCGGACTCCAAACTACAAATCACCGACCGAGGTCCACAATTCACAGAATATTTACAAAATACTGAAAATGCCCTTATATAATAAAAATACATTTTATCAGTAGAAATTATGTAATTAACCCTAAAACACAGTAAAAATCGATAAAAACTCATTTTATTAGAAAAATCGTATATTATATATATAATTGAAAATAATTTACGAAAAATAGTTTTAATTAGTTACAAATACTAAATAATTTGTAGAAATTATTTTTATACCCTAAATAACTACTAAAACCAATTTAATTACATTTTAGCCAATTTAGGGTAAAATTACCAAAATACCCATATATATATAAATATACTAAAATTAATCCAAAAATTCACCAAAAATAATATAATTACTCAAAATTAATTTTCTCAACATATATTTCAATAATATCAATAAATATACTTAATTAACCAATTAATTTCAATTAAACACACAATTAACCCTATTTTCTCAAAATTACATAAATTAAATAATTTCAAAATAAATACATAAAAATTCATAAAAATTACAAATAAATTCCTATAATTCATTTCAACACCTATATTTATCATAGAACATAATTTCATAATTTAATTAATTAATTTTCAAAAATTAGAAATATAGGTGAGAGAGCTTTGTATTGGGCTTTGTATGGAAGGAAGTGTAGATCCCCTTTGAGTTGGGATGAGATTGGTGAGAGAGCTTTGACTGGACCTGAGATGGTTCAGGATGCTGCAGAGAAAGTCACCGTGATTAAGCGAAGATTAGAGACCGCAGTTAGAAGACAGAAGAGTTATGCGGATCCTAGGCATAGAGATGTGGAGTTTCAGGTTGGAGATTTCATTTTTCTGAAAGTATCTCCGATGAAGGGTGTGATGAGATTTGGTATGAAGGGTAAGTTAGCACCGAGATACATTGGACCGTTTGAGATTCTGGAGAGAGTTGGCACTGTTGCATATCGGTTGGATTTGCCTCCGAGTATGTCACAGGTGCATCCAGTATTTCATATCTCGATGTTAAGGAAGTATATCTCAGATCCTTCACACGTGTTGTAGCCAGACAGTGTAGAAGTGAGTGAAGATTTGACGTTTGTGGAAGAACCTGTGGCGATCGTAGATTATCAAGTTCGACAATTGCGATCGAAGCAGATTTCGATGGTCAAGGTTTTGTGGCGTAGCGATAGAGTCGAGGAACATACGTGGGAGACTGAAGCTGAGATGCGAGCTTCTTACCCGTATCTCTTTCCTTCTTGATCTTGTTTTCTAGAATTCGGGGACGAATTCTTGTAAGGGGGGAAGACTGTAATATCCCGTGTTTTTTAAATATTTTTACATTGTAATGGGATATGCAGTGTTAATAATTTTTTTATATATATATTACGATATTTTCACAAGTTGATATGTATTTAAAACCTATTTTAGATACTGTGTATTATTTACAGTGTTTTACGTAAAATTTTCCTGGGACTTGCATTTTCGGGGAAATTTTCACGTAAATATTTTAATATTAATTATTTTAAATATATTTTCGGACTTGCATGAACTCATGCGTATTTTTAAATTACTAAATAAAGACTATGTGTGTGAATATTTATTTAATTAGGGTTTAATATATATTACCCTAATATTTTATTATTTAATTATTAATTTATTGTTATTTAATTATTTTATTTATTATTAAATTATTAAAATTATTTTTATTATTATTTTATTATTTTTTTTCTTTTTCTTTTCTTTTTCTTTTCTTTCTTTTTTCTTTTTCTTTTCTTTTTCTTTCTTTTTCTTTTCTTTCTTTTTCTTTTTTTTTTTCTTCTTCTTCTTCCTTCTCCCGTGCGCCCGACTCCCTTCCCTCCCGCTGCAACTCCGGTCACCTACCGTCGGTGTGCCTCCCGGCTTGCCACCGTCGTTCCCAGTCATCCTCCGCCGCCCCCAGCTCCCTTCCCCGGCGTCGGCAGCCCCATTTTCCTCATTTGGCCGAAACTTCTTCCCTTCGCCGTTTCTTCCATTTTCGGCCACCGTTTTCGACACCGCCGATCTCTTTCTTCTCCTTGAGCTCCGGTGAGTGTGATTCTAGCTTTGTTTTGAGCTAAAATGGTCTAGAATTGCTTAGGTTTCGATTTTTTCAATTCGGTCACATTAGGGTTTTTGATTTTTTTGAGCTTCGAATTGATTGATTCATGAAAACTCCCTTCACAAATGTTGATCCTAGTAGATTAATCTACATGTATGAATTTTTGTAGAATTTTTGGAGATTTTTTGGATTTTTGGGTATTTTTGAATATTTTAATATTATTTTCTAATTTTCGGAAATTAATCATTTAAATTATGAAATTGGGGTTTATGGTTAAATTAGGTGTTGAAATGAATTATATGAATTTATTTGGAATTTTTATGAATTTCTAAGTATTTATTTTGAATTATTTGAGTTTATGTAATTTTGGGAAAATTAGGGTTCAATGTGTTTTTATTTGAAATTAATTGGATAATTGAGTTTAATTATTGATATTATTGATAAATATGTTGAGAAAATTAATTTTGGATAATTGTATAATTTTTGGTGAATTTTTGAAGTAATTTTAGTATATTTATATATATAGGGGTATTTTGGTAATTTTACCCTAAATTGGCTAAAAATGTAATTTAATTGGTTTTAATATTTATTTAAGGTATAAAAATGATTTCTACAAATTATTTAGTATTTTTAACTAATTAAAACTATTTTTCGTGAATTATTTTCAATTATATATATAATATACAGTTTTTCAAATAAAATGAGTTTTTATCGGTTTTTACTGTGTTTAAAGGTTAATTTTGTAATTTCTACTTATAAAATGAATTTCTATGCAATAAGGGTATTTTTGGTATTTCTGGAATTGTTCTGTGTTTGTGGACCCCGGTCGGTAGATTGTAGTCTGGAGTTCGACCGAGGGGTTGTGAATGAGATGTAGTGCTTATTTTTTGAAGTGTGTTTCTTTGTAGGGTCGGCTCTACTCTTTTGAGTAGAGAGATTTCCATTTTACAGGGGAGGTTCTGTCGAATTTTCGATAGAATTCTCGTAAAACATGATATCCAGTCGAACCCTAATTTCTGATTCTGTGTTTAATACTCTAGATCGAATTCTAGGATTTCTGTTAGGATTATTCTAATGTCTGTCGTTATTGCTTATTTAGTTGCGCCAAGACCGAGGGCTAGTGGTCCAGGCCCGTCGGACCCATCTCGTGGAGCGCACTAGGTGAGTTATTATACTATATATATATGCTTAGGATGCATGATTTAGAAATGCATGTTTTATGTTGATTAAATATGCATAAATAATTTGATTATTTCTTAAGTTTATATTAAGTATATTTTTGGTTTATTTTTGGTATATAATAAATTATATACATGTTTTGTTAATAAAATATATTTAAAATGTTTTAAAATATATTTTTAGTTTAATTTATGATTTGACTGGATTTATTTGACATATATATACTCGAAATATACCTGGTTTACTTTTGGTATATTTTCGGTATATATATAGTTTATATTGTTATTTCAATTAAATTCATGCATCATTTATTTTTGTGAATGAATGTTTTATATTATTGATGATGAAGGATATCGATAGAATGTGCTACCCAGTGGGCAGCACTAGGACTGAGTACGTATCGGTACGCCTATAGTATTTAGGCTATATTACTAACTTATTTGTGGATATTGATTGATTATGATTATTTGATGTGTGAGATGTGGTTTGGAGGTGTGATTGCTGGAGCTCAGTTGACCAAGTATCTCGGGGCCAATCACACTGGCAGTCAGACTGCTGGAGCTCGGTTGACTTAGTGTCTCGGGGCCAGTCTACTGTCTAAATGGATAAAGTGGATATATTTGGAATAAGTGAGCCTGTATGGCTAGAGTGTTATCTAACACTATTTCCGAGGTTACGATATTCTAGGGTTCTATATGATCCTTCATAAAAGATGATTTTCAGATAAAATATATAAAAAATGATTTTACTGCATCTGTGTGAATTTGCCTGTATATATACATATTAGATATGTATTATTGACTGTATGCATTATCATTTAGTGTGTATTTATATATATTATAGTAATTCACTCAGTGAGGTCTGACTCCCCTCCGTTGACTATTTTTCATGAGAGTCAACATCTTCAGACCTCAGTAGCAGGTCGATACATCAGATTTCTTCCGCCCCGGCTTCTTTGTGTAAATTATCTACTTGAGTCTTATTTTTATAATCTAGACACTGCAGTAGTTATGAATTAAAATGTGGGATTTCATGTATTTTATTTAAAGAGATGTATTATATTGAAACAGGATTTGTATTTAAAGATTTATATATCTATGGGATGAGATTTAACTTAAATCCAGTTGGTGTATATATACTATTGTGATATTTATGATTTTTATTTCCGCTGCATATAATATTGTTATTATTATTATTGCATGTTTTATTTTTATTTTTAGGCTTGCTACGGGTTCCAGATTCGAAAGAATTCTCGTTCCGTAGCGCCGGTCATGGCCCCTATTTTGGGTCGTGACAAAGTTGGTATCAGAGCGGAGTTCCGTGTCAGGGCTTAGTTATGTGAGTCGTGGTCCTAGTTTTAAAGTTGTGTTTTCTGTTGAACTACTGCAGTGTATTAGGTTCGAGTATGTCTTGATAAGTATTCCTTGCTGTAGTTTTCTGCGTTATTCCTCCGTTGTCTGTTTTGTTTGAATCTTTCCGTTTGTCTTTTCAGTATGAGGAGGCGAGCGCGTGTCGCTCTACCAGTCGTTGAGGCCGAGGATGATGAGTCTTTTCAGGATGAGGTTTTACCTCCTGAGCAGCCAGTTAGGCGTAGAGGTTGTGGCAGAGGTAGACCTCGAGGAGCGGCAGGTCACCGTAGGCAGAGAGAGTTACAGGACGAGGAGCCTGTTGAGCCTGAATTTGATGTTCCTGTTCCTCCAGTTGTTCAGCCTGTTCAGCCTGCCTATCAGCAGGGTATGTCTGACCCTGAGGCAGCTTTGTTCTATGCTTGAGTTGGCAGGATTGCGTTCGATGGTACTTCCGATCCGTTAGATTTTCTACACGCGATTGAGACTAGGACTCGGACTGCTCATACCGAGTACCAGCGGATCATGATCGTCGAGTTATCTGTTGAGGGACCAGCTCTAGATTAGTTTATTCAGATGATCCAGCCTTACATGATGATGATGACCTGGGCTCAGTTTCGAGAGCGATTTATGAGGAGATTCTATCCAGAGCCTCTTCGTTTGAGTTATCGTCTCCGTTTGACCAGTATTTCTCATGGAGATCGATCTGTAAAGGAGTATACCCGAGAGTTTCTTCGTCTGGGTAGATATGCTGAGGATCTGATGCGAGATCAATATTTCACAGTCACTACATATGTTACTGGTTTGGGTTCAGCTTTTGCTGGTATGCCTACAGCAGGCCTTACTCTGGAGTCTGTGATTGAGTTAGCTAAGGAGTTTGAGCTGAGGTTAGTTAGGCAGGGAGCGATGCCTGATTATTACCAGCTAGGAGTTCAGTCGAGTGGATTGCAGGCTACTCCGTATTCAAGTTTTCATGTTGGATCAAGTAGTCAGCAGTGAGGTCCGACTCAGCAGAGTCAGAGACAGCAGGAGCGAGTGCATCGGAGCAGTAGACATGGCCGTGGAGGTCAGTGTAGATCGTTCAGATTTGGGTCAGGTGCTTCGAGCAGCAGCAGTGGTCGTAGTTTTGGATCAGCGGCCAGTGTTTGTCAGACTTGTGGTAGAGTCCATCAGGGACCGTGTTATCTGACACCACTGACATGCTTCAGATGCGGGCAGACAGGACATTTTGCCAGATTGTGTCCTTATTCTGGGTATCAGCAGCAGCAGATTCCGCGATTCCCACAGCAGTCGATTGCTAGTGTTGCACCCGTGCCATTTCAGTTACCACCAGCCCAGCATCAGAGTTCCACTCAGTTTGTTCCATAGCAGAGTCGTGGTAGATGTACTAAAGGAGGTGCCAGAGGTATTGGCCAGGCTTCTACCAGTCAGCAGGGAGGTCGAGGTCAGGCCAGAGTCTTCCATCTGACTCAGCAGGATGCTCAGGCATCTAATGCAGTCGTGGCAGGTATTGTTTCTGTTTGTTACCTGGATGCATGGGTTTTGTTTGATCCGGGTGCCACGTATTCATTCATTTCTCCTATTTTTGCTTCTAAATCTTATTGGCAAGCTTCGAGGATGGCTTTTCCTTTGTCCGTTGCTACTCCTCTGAGCGATTCCTTGGACACCAATATTGTTCTTTCTGGTTGTCCAGTTCTCGTGGGAGGTAGAGAATTATCTACTGATTTGATACTGTTGGATGTGATGGAGTTTGATGTTATTTTGGGAATGGATTGGTTATCTCAGCACTTGGCCGTGGTAGATTGCAGGAATAAGGAGGTGACTTTCAGAATTCCTGATGAAGAAGATTTTAAGTTTTTTGGTGATAGGAGTTCAGCACCTCAGAATCTTATTTCTGTTATTACGGCTAGGAAGTTGTTGAGGAAAGGTTGTCAAGGATATTTGGCATTGGTCAGGGATACTTCAGTGGAGAAGTTGTCACTCACAGATGTTCCTGTTGCTTGTGAGTTTCCTGATGTTTTTCCTGAGGAGTTGCCAGGTTTACCACCTCACAGAGAGATTGAGTTCTGTATAGATGTGGTTCCAGGTACTACTCCTATATCTATGCCACCCTATCGAATGGCTCCTGCAGAGTTGAAGGAACAATTGTAAGAGTTGTTGGATAAAGGTTTTATTAGACCTAGTGTTTCTCCTTGGGGTGCACCAATCCTGTTTGTGAAGAAGAAGGATGGTACCCTGAGACTGTGCATTGACTACAGAGAGCTGAATAAGGTGACAGTGAAGAACAAGTATCCTCTCCCGAGGATAGATGACTTGTTTGATCAGCTTCAGGGTGCACAGTTCTTTTCTAAGGTTGACTTGAGGTCGGGTTATCATCAGCTACGGATTAGTGAAGCCGATATTCCTAAGACAGCGTTCCGCACTCGATATGGCCATTATGAGTTTCTGGTGATGTCTTTTGGTTTGACTAATGCACCAGCATCTTTTATGGATCTGATGAACAGGGTATTCAGACCGTATGTGGATCAGTTTGTAGTAGTCTTCATTGATGATATACTGGTATATTCGAGGAGTATGGAAGAGCATGTATATCATTTGAGGATTATACTATAGACATTGAGAGATCATCAGCTTTATGCTAAATTCTCTAAGTGTGATTTCTGGATGGAGATTGTTTCTTTTCTTGGACACGTAGTGTCTAAAGAAGGTATTCAGGTTGATCCACAGAAGATTGAGGCAGTATCTGAGTGGCCTAGACCTACTTCTATTGCAGAGAATGTTTGAGCAGGGAAGTTCACTGATTTCACACTTGATGATGATGGTGTGTTGTGGATCAGTGGTAGATTGTGTGTTCCTGATGTGGATGACTTAAGAGAGGAGATTTTAGAGGAAGCACATTCTACAGCTTACAGCGTACATCCAGGTGTTACTAAGATGTACCACAGTATTAGAGATCTATACTGGTGGAACGGATTGAAGAAAGATGTCGTTGATTATGTTGCTAAGTGTTTGACGTGTCAACAAGTGAAAGCCGAACATCATAAGCCTTCTGGGAAGCTTCAGCCTCTCCCTATTCCCGAGTGGAAGTGGGAAAGGGTAGCTATGGATTTTGTGGTAGGTTTACCTCGTTCGAAGGATGGATATGATTCTATTTGGGTGATTGTAGACAGGTTGACGAAGTCTGCACATTTCTTGCCTGTGAAAGCCACATATTCAGTTGCTAGATTGGCAAAGTTGTATGTAAAGCATATTGTGTGCCTTCATGGAGTACCTGTGTCCATTGTGTCAGATTGAGGTTCAGTGTTTACTTCTCATTTTTGGCAAAAGTTGCAGGAAGCGATGGGCACTAGGTTGGATTTCAGTACTGCTTTTCATCCTCAGACAGATGGCCAGTCTGAGAGGACGATCCAGACACTGGAAGATATGTTGAGGATGTGTGTCTTGGATTTGGGAGGTAGCTGGGATGATCATTTGCCACTCGTTGAGTTTGCATATAATAACAGCTACCATAGCAGTATTGGTATGGCACCGTATGAGGCTTTGTATGGAAGGAAGTGTAGATCCCCTTTGAGTTGGGATGAGATTGGTGAGAGAGCTTTGACTGGACCTGAGATGGTTCAGGATGCTGCAGAGAAAGTCACCGTGATTAAGAGAAGATTAGAGACCGCAGTTAGCAGACAGAAGAGTTATGCGAATCCTAAGCACAGAGATGTGGAGTTTCAGGTTGGAGATTTCATTTTTCTGAAAGTATCTCCGATAAAGGGTGTGATGAGATTTGGTATGAAGGATAAGTTAGCACCGAGATACATTGGACCGTTTGAGATTCTGGAGAGAGTTGGCACTGTTGCATATCGGTTGGATTTGCCTCCGAGTATGTCACAGGTGCATCCAGTATTTCATATCTCGATGTTAAGGAAGTATATCTTAGATCCTTCACACGTGTTGTAGCCAGACAGTGTAGAAGTGAGTGAAGATTTGACGTTTGTGGAAGAACCTGTGGCGATCGTAGATTATCAAGTTCGATAATTGCGATTGAAGCAGATTCCGATGGTCAAGGTTCTGTGGCGTAGCGATAGAGTCGAGGAACATACGTGGGAGACTGAAGCTGAGATGCGAGCTTCTTACCCGTATCTCTTTCCTTCTTGATCTTGTTTTCTGGAATTCGGGGACGAATTCTTGTAAGAGGGGAAGATTGTAATATCCCGTGTTTTTTAAATATTTTTACACTGTACCGGGATATGCAGTGTTAATAATTTTTGTATTTATATATTACGATATTTTCACGAGTTGATATGTATTTAAAACCTATTTTAGATACTGTGTATTATTTACAGTGTTTTACGTAAAATTTTCCCGGGACTTGCATTTTCGGAGAAATTTTCACGTAAATATTTTAATATTAATTATTTTAAATATATTTTCGGACTTACATGAACTCATGCGTATTTTTAAATTACTAAATAAAGACTATTTGTGTGAATATTTATTTAATTAGGGTTTAATATATATTACCCTAATATTTTATTATTTAATTATTAATTTATTGTTATTTAATTATTTTATTTATTATTAAATTATTAAAATTATTTTTATTATTATTTTATTATTTTTTTTCTTTTTTCTTTTTCTTTTCTTTTTCTTTTCTTTCTTTTTTCTTTTTCTTTTCTTTTTCTTTCTTTTTCTTTTCTTTCTTTTTCTTTTTCTTCTTCTTCCTTCTCCCGTGCGCCCGACTCCCTTCCCTCCCGCTGCAACTCCGATCACCTACCGTCGGTGTGCCTCCTGGCTTGCCACCGTCATTCCCAGTCATCCTCCGCCGCCCCCCAGCTCCCTTCCCCGGCGCCGACAGCCCCATTTTCCTCATTTGGCCGAAACTTCTTCCCTTCGCCGTTTCTTCCATTTTCGGCCACCGTTTTCGACACCGCCGGTCTATTTCTTCTCCTTGAGCTCCGGTGAGTGTGATTCTAGCTTTTTTCTTAGCTAAAATGGTCTAGAATTGCTTAGGTTTCGATTTTTTTAATTCGATCACATTAGGGTTTTTTATTTTTTTGAGCTTCGAATTGATTGATTCATGAAAACTCCCTTCACAAATGTTGATCCTAGTAGCTTAATCTACATGTATGAATTTTTGTGGAATTTTTGGAGATTGTTTGGATTTTTGGGTATTTTTGAATATTTTAATATTATTTTCTAATTTTCAGAAATTAATTATTTAAATTATGAAATTGGGGTTTATGGTTAAATTAGGTGTTGAAATGAATTATAGGAATTTATTTGGAATTTTTATGAATTTCTAAGTATTTATTTTGAATTATTTGAGTTTATGTAATTTTGGGGAAAATTAGGGTTAAATGTGTTTTTATTTGAAATTAATTGGATAATTGAGTTTAATTATTGATATTATTGATAAATATGTTGAGAAAATTAATTTTGGATAATTTTATAATTTTTGGTGAATTTTTGAAGTAATTTTAGTATATTTATATATATAGGGGTATTTTGGTAATTTTACCCTAAATTGGCTAAAAATGTAATTTAATTGGTTTTAATAGTTATTTAAGGTATAAAAATGATTTCTACAAATTATTTAGTATTTTTAACTAATTAAAACTATTTTTCATGAATTATTTTCAATTATATATATAATATACGATTTTTCAAATAAAATGAGTTTTTATCGGTTTTTACTGTGTTTAAAGGTTAATTATGTAATTTCTACTTATAAAATGAATTTTTATGCAATAAGGGTATTTTTGGTATTTCTGGAATTATTCTGTGTTTATGGACCCCGGTCGGTAGACTGTAGTCTGGAGTCCGACCGAGGGGTTGTGAATGAGATGTAGTGCTTATTTTTCGAAGTGTGTTTCTTTGCAGGGTCGGCTCTACTCTTTTGAGTAGAGAGATTTCCGTTTTACAGGGGAGGTTCTGCCGAATTTTAGGTAGAATTCTCGTAAAACGTGATATCCAGTTGAACCCTAATTTCTGATTCTGTGTTTAATACTCTAGATCGAATTCTAGGATTTCTGTTAGGATTATTCTAATGTCTGTCGTTATTGCTTATTTAGTTGTGCCAAGACTGAGGGCTAGTGGTCCAGGCCCATCGGACCCGTCTCGTGGAGCGCACTAGGTGAGTTACTATACTATATATATATGCTTAGGATGCATGATTTAGAAATGCATGTTTTATGTTGATTAAATATGCATAAATAATTTGATTATTTCTTAAGTTTATATTAAGTATATTTTTGGTTTATTTTTGGTATATAATAAATTATATACATGTTTTGTTAATAAAATATATTTAAAATGTTTTAAAATATATTTTTTAGTTTAATTTATGATTTGACTGGATTTATTTGACATATATATACTCGAAATATACATGGTTTACTTTTGGTATATTTCCGGTATATATATGGTTTATATTGTTATTTCAATTAAATTCATGCATCATTTATTTTTGTGAATGAATGTTTTATATTATTGATGATGAAGGATATCGATAGAACGTGCTACCTAGTGGGCAGCACTAGGACCGAGTACGTACCGGTACGCCTATAGTATTTAGGCTATATTACTAACTTATTTGTGGATATTGATTGATTATGATTATTTGATGTGTGAGATGTGGTTTGGAGGTGTGATTGCTGGAGCTCGGTTGACCAAGTGTCTCGGGGCCAATCACACTGGCAGTCAGACTGCTGGAGCTCGGTTGACTTAGTGTCTCGGGGCCAGTCTACTGTCTAAATGGATAAAGTGGATATATTTGGAATAAGTGAGCCTGTATGGCTAGAGTGTTGTCTAACACTATTTCCGAGGTTGCGATATTCTAGGGTTCTATATGATCCTTCATAAAAGATGATTTTCAGATAAAATATATAAAAAATGATTTTACTGCATCTGTGTGAATTTGCCTGTATATATACATATTAGATATGTATTATTGACTGTATGCATTATCATTTAGTGTGTATGTATATATATTATAGTAATTCACTCAGTGAGGTTTGACTCCCCTCCGTTGACTATTTTTCAGGAGAGTCAACATCTTCAGACCTCAGTAGCAGGTCGATACGCCGGATTTCTTCTGCCCCAGCTTCTTTGTGTAAATTATCTACTTGAGTCTTATTTTTATAATCTAGACACTGCAGTAGTTATGAATTAAAATGTGGGATTTCATGTATTTTATTTAATGAGATGTATTATATTGAAACTGGATTTGTATTTAAAGATTTATATATCTATGGGATGAGATTTAACTTAAATCCAGTTGGTGTATATATACTATTGTGATATTTATGATTTTTATTTCCGCTGCATATAATATTGTTATTATTATTATTACATGTTTTATTTTTATTTTTAGGCTTGCTACGGGTTCCGGATTCGAAAGAATTCCCGTTCCCTAGCGCCGGTCATGGCCCCTGTTTTGGGTCGTGACACCAAGTGTAATATCCCGTGTTTTTTAAAATATTTTTACACTGTACCGGGATATACAGTGTCAATAATTTTGACTGTATATACGATATTTTTATGAGTTGATATGTATTTTAAACCTATTTTAATTACTGTCTATTATTTTCAGTATTTTACGTAAAATTTTCCCGGGACTTTCATTTTCGGGGAAATTTTCACGTAAACAATGTATTATTAATTATTTTAAATGTATTTACGGGTTTGCATGAACTCATACATATTTTTAAATTATTAAATAAAGCCTGTGTGTGTATATTTATTTAATTAGGGTTTATTATTACCCTAATATTTTATTATTTATTTATTATTATTTGATTATTTTATTTATTATTAAATTATTAAAATTTATTATTTTTTTCTTTTTTCTTTTTTTTTCTTTTTCTTTTCCTTTTTCTTTCTTTTTCTTTTCCTTTCTCTTTCCTTTTTCTTTCTTTTTCTTTTTCTTCTTCTTCTTCTTCTTCTTCCCGTGGGTGCCCGACGCCACCACTATTCCTCACCGTCGTTTCTCCCTCCTCCGGCCACCGTTTTCGACACCGCCGGTCTCTATCTTCTCCTTGAGCTCCGGTGAGTGTTATTCTAGCTTTGGTTTGAGCTAAAACGGTCTAGAATTGCTTAGGTTTTGAGTTGAATATTTCGGCCACTTTTGGTTTTCGATTTTTTTGAGCTTTGATTTGGATGATTCATGGAAACTTCCTTCACAAATGTTGTTCCTGGTAGTTTAATCTTCATGTATGAATTTTTGTGGAATTTTTGGAGGTTGTTTGGATTTTTGGGTATTTTTGAATATTTTAATATTATTTTCGAATTTTCGGAAATTAATTATTTAAATTATGAAATTGGAGTTTATGGTTGAATTAGGTGTTGAAATGAATTATAGGAATTTATTTGGAATTTTTATGAATTTCTAAGTATTTATTTTTAATTATTGAAGTTTAGGTGATTTTGTAAAATTAAGTTAATTGTGTTTTAAATTGAATTTAATTGGTTAATTGAGTTTAATTATTGATATTATTGATAAATATGTTGAGAAAATTAATTTTGGATAATTGTATGATTTTTGGTGAATTTTTGAAGTAATTTAGGTATATATATATATATAGGGGTATTTTGGTAATTTTACCCTAAATTGTCTAAAAATGTAATTTAATTGGTTTTAATATTTATTTAAGGTATAAAAATGATTTCTACAAAACATTTAGTATTTTTAACTAATTAAAACTATTTTTCGGGAATTATTTTCAATTATATATATAATATACGGTTTTTCTAATAAAATGAATTTTAATCGGTTTTTACAATGTTTCAAGATTTATTATGTAATTTCTACGTATGAAATGTATTTTTATGATTTAAGGATATTTTTGGTATATTTGAATATATATTCTGTGTTTGTGGACCCCGGTCGACAGATTATAGTCTGGAGTCCGACCGAGGGGTTGTGATTGATTGTGGTGTTTATTTTTGAAGTGTATTTTCTTTGCAGGGTCGGCTCTACTCTTTTGAGTAGAGAGATGTCCGTTTTACAGGGGAGGTTCTGCCGAATTTTCGGTAGAATTCTCGTAAAACGTGATATCCAGTCGAACCCTAATTTTCGATTCTGTGTTGAATACTCTAGATTTAATTCTAGGATTTCTGTTAGGGTTATTCTGATGTCGATTAATTATTTCTTGTTTAGTTGCGCCGAGACCGAGGGTTAGTGGACCAGGCCCGTCGGACCTGTCTCGTGGAGCGCATTAGGTGAGTTACTATATTATATATATATGCTTAGGATGCATGATTTAGAAAATGCATGTTTTATTTTGACTAAATATGCATAAATAACATGATTTATATTCAAGTATATTTTTGGTATATTTTTGGTATATAATAAATTATATACATGTTTTATTAATAAAATATATTTAAAATGTTTTTAAATATATTTTTAGTTTAATTCATGATTTGATTGGATTTATTTGACATATATATACTCAAAATATACCTGGTTTATGTTTGGTATATTTTCGGTATATATATGGTTTATATTGCTATTTCATTATATCCATGCATCATTTATTTTGTGAATGAATGTTTTATTATTTATTACCGAAGGATATCAATAGAACGTGCTACCTAGTGGGCAGCACTAGGACCGAGTACGTACCGGTACGCCTATAGTTTTAGGCTTTATTACTAACTTATTTGTGGATATTGATTTGATTATGATTATTGATATGTGTGAGATGTGGTTTGGGTGTGATTGCTGGAGCTCGGTTGACCAAGTGTCTCGGGGCCAATCACACTGGCAGTCAGACTGCTGGAGCTCGGTTGACTTAGTGTCTCGGGGCCAGTCTACTGTCCATATGGATTAAGTGGATATATTTGGAATCAGTGAGCCTGTATGGCTAGAGTGTTGTTTAACACTATTTTTCTGAGGTTGCGATATTCTAGGGTTCTATGTGATCCTTCATAAAAGTTGATTTTCAGACAAAATATATAAAATGATTTTTCTGCATCTGTATGAACTTGCCTGTATATATACATATTACTCATATACTGTTGACTGTATGCATTATCACTTAGAGTGTATGTATATATATTATAGTAATTCACTTAGTGAGGTCTGACTCCCCTCCGTTGACTATTTTTCAGGAGAGTCAACTTCCTCAGACCTCAGTAGCAGGTCGATACGCCGGATTTCTTTCGCCCCGGCTTCTTTATGTAAATTGTCTACTTGAGTCTTATTTATTTTATCTAGACACTGCAGTAGTTGTAAATTAAAGTATTGGATTTTATGTATTTATTTAAAGAGATGTATTATGTTAAAACTGGATTTGTATAAAGATTATACATTTATGAGATTATATATGTGATGTGATGAGTTTTGAATTATATCCAGTTGTTATGGATGATATTGTAATATTTATGATTTTATTTTTCGCTGCATATTATATTTTTATGGTTATTATTGCATTTTTATTTTATTTTTAGGCTTGCTACGGGTTCCGGATTCGAAAGAATTCCCGTTCCCTAGCGCCGGTCATGGCCCCTGTTTTGGGTCGTGACAAAGTTGGTATCAGAGCGAAGTTCGTATCAGAATGGAGTTCTGTGTCAGGGCTTAGTTTTGTGAGTTGTGGCCCTAGTTTTTGAGTTGTGTTTTCTGTTGGGACTACTGCAGTGTATTAGGTTCGAGTATGTCTTGATGAGTATTCCTTGCTGTAGTTTTCAGCGTTATTCCTCCGTTGTCTGTTTTGTCTGAATCTTTCCGTTTGTCTTTTCAGAATGAGGAGGCGAGCGCGTGTCGCTCCACCGGTCGTTGAGGCCGAGGATGATGAGTCTTTTCAGGATGAGGTTTTACCTCCTGAGCAGCCAGTAAGGCGTAGAGGTCGTGGCAGGGGTAGACCTCGAGGAGCGGCAGGTCGCCGTAGGCAGAGAGAGTTACAGGACGAGGAGCCTGTTGAGCCTGAGTTTGATGTTCCTGTTCCTCCAGTTGTTCAGCCTGCCTATCAGCAGGGTATGTCTGACCCTGAGGCAGCTTTGTTCTATGCCAGAGTTGGCAGGATTGCTTTTGATGGGACTTCTGATCCTTTAGATTTTCTGCATGCGATTGAGACTAGGACTCGGACTGCTCATACCGAGTACCAGAGGATCATGATCGTTGAGTTGTCTGTCGAGGGACCAGCCTTGGATTGGTTTATTCAGATGATCCAGCCTTATATGATGACGATGACATGGGCTCAGTTTCGAGAGCGGTTCATGAGGAGATTTTGTCCAGAGCCTCTTCGTTTGAGCTATCGTCTTCGTCTGACCAGTATTTCTCGTGGAGATCGATCTGTAGAGGAGTATACCCGAGAGTTTCTTCGTCTGGGTAGATATGCTGAGGATCTGATGCGAGATCAGTATTTTGCTGTTACTACGTATGTTACTGGTTTGGGTTCAGCTTTTGCTGGTATGCCTACAGCAGGTCTTACTCTCGAGTCGGTGATTGAGCTAGCTAAGGAGATTGAGCTGAGATTAGTTAGGCAGGGAGCGATGCCTGATTATTACCAGTTGGGAGTTCAGTCGAGTGGATTGCAGGCTACTCCGTATTCGAGTTTTCATGTTGGTTCGAGTAGTCAGCAGCGAGGTTCAACTCAGCAGAGTCAGAGACAGCAGCAGCGAGTGCATCGGAGCAGTAGACATGGTCGTGGAGGTCAGCGTAGATCATTCAGATTTGGGTCAGGTGCTTCGAGCAGTAGCAGTGGTCGTAGTTCTGGATCAGCGGCCAGTGTTTGTCAGACTTGTGGTAGAGTCCATCAGGGACCGTGTTATCTGACACCGTTGACATGCTTCAAATGCGGGCAGACAGGACATTTTGCCAGATCGTGTCCTTATCCCGGATATCAGCAGCAGCAGATTTCGCGATTCCCACAGCAGTCGATTGCTAGTGCAGCACCCGTGCCATTTCAGTTACCACCAGCTCAGCATCAGAGTTCTACTCAGTTTGTTCCACAGCAGAGTCGTGGTAGAGGTACTAGAGGAGGTGCTAGAGGTGTTGGCCAGGCTTCTACCAGTCAGCAGGGAGGTCGAGGCCAGGCCAGAGTTTTTCATCTGACTCAGCAGGATGCTCAGGCATCTAATGCAGTCGTGGCAGGTATTCTTTCTGTTTGTTACCTGGATGCTTTGGTTTTGTTTGATCCGGGTGCCACGCATTCATTTGTTTTCTCCTATTTTTGCTTCTAAATCTTGTTGGCAAGCTTCGAGGATGGCTTTTCCTTTGTCTGTTGCCACTCCTCTGAGTGATTCCTTCGACACCGATATTGTTCTTTCTGGTTGTCCAGTTCTCGTGGGAGATAGAGAATTATCCGCCGATTTGATTTTGTTGGATGTGATGGAGTTTGATGTTATTTTGGGAATGGATTGGTTGTCTCAGCACTTTGCCGTGGTTGATTGCAGGAATAAGGAGGTGATTTTCAGAATTCCTGGTGAAGTAGAATTTAAGTTTGTTGGTGACAGGAGTTCAGCACCTCAGAATCTTATTTCTGTTATTTCAGCTAGGAAGTTGTTGAGGAAAGGTTGTCAGGGGTTTTTGGCATTGGTTAGGGATACGTCAGTGGAGAAGTTGTCACTCACAGATGTTCCAGTTGCTTGTGAGTTTCCTGATGTTTTTCCCGAGGAGTTGCCAGGTTTACCCACCTCATAGAGAGATTGAGTTCTGTATAGATGTGGTTCCAGGTATTACTCCTATATCTATGCCACCCTATCGTATGGCTCCTGCAGAGTTGAGAGAGTTGAAGGAGCAATTGCAAGAGTTGTTGGATAAGGGTTTTATCAGACCTAGTGTTTCCCCTTGGGGTGCACCAGTCTTGTTTGTGAAGAAGAAGGATGGTACCCTGAGACTGTGCATTGACTACAGAGAGCTGAATAAGGTGACAGTGAAGAATAAGTATCCTCTCCCGAGGATAGATGACTTGTTTGATCAGCTCCAGGGTGCACAATTCTTTTCTAAGGTCGACTTGAGGTCAGGTTATCATCAGCTGCGGATCAGTGAAGCTGATATTCCTAAGACAGCTTTCCGCACTCGATATGGTCATTATGAGTTTCTGGTGATGTCTTTTGGTTTGACTAATGCACCAGCAGCTTTTATGGACCTGATGAACAGAGTATTCCGACCGTATGTGGATCAGTTTGTGGTAGTCTTCATTGATGATATACTGGTATATTCAAGGAGTATGGAAGAGCACGTATATCATTTGAGGATTGTACTACAGACACTGAGAGATCATCAGCTTTATGCTAAATTCTCGAAGTGTGATTTCTGGATGGAGAGTGTTTCTTTTCTTGGACACGTAGTGTCTAAAGAAGGTATTCAGGTTGATCCACAGAAGGTTGAGGCAGTATCTGAGTGGCCTAGACCTACTTCAGTTACTGAGATTCGGAGTTTTCCTGGGTTTAGCCGGGTATTATAGGCGGTTTGTGCAGGATTTTTCCAGGATAGCAGCCCCTATGACTCGCTTGACTCAGAAGAATGTTAGATTCGAGTGGTCAGAAGCTTGTGAGAATAGTTTTCAGTTGTTGAAGGAGAAGTTGACCACAGCGCCAGTATTAGCTTTGCCTAATAATGTGGATAAGTTCACAGTTTACTGTGATGCCTCTAGAATTGGTCTTGGTTGTGTGTTGATGCAGAATGGAAGGGTGATAGCCTATGCTTCGAGGCAGTTAAAGAAGCATGAGCAGAACTATCCTACACATGATCTTGAGATGGCTGCAGTGATCTTTGCTTTGAAGATTTGGAGACATTATTTGTACGGGGTGACTTGTGAGATATTTACTGATCACAAGAGCCTTAAGTACATTTTCCAGCAGCGAGATTTGAATCTGAGGCAGAGAAGATGGTTGGAACTGTTGAAGGATTATGATTGTGAGATTCTTTACCATCCGGGTAAAGCTAATGTGGTAGCAGATGCCTTGAGTAGGAAGTCCTCAGGTAGTCTTGCTCACATAAGTGTTGAGAGGAGACCATTGATCCATGAGTTGCATCTGATGGTGGATCAAGGTCTGATGATGAAGATCAGTAGATCAGGTGGACTGTTAGCTCAGTTTAAAGTACGATCTGTACTAAGGGATAGGATTAAAGCAGCTCAGAGTCGAGATCCTATTCTGGAAGAGCTTGCAGAGAATGTCAGAGCAGGGAAGTTCACTGATTTCACACTCGATGATGATGGTGTGTTGTGGATCAGTGGTAGATTGTGTGTTCCTGATGTGGATGATTTGAGAGAGGAGATTTTAGAGGAAGCACATTCTACAGCCTACAGCGTTCATCCTGGTGTTACTAAGATGTACCACAGTATCAGAGATCTATACTGGTGGGATGGATTGAAGAAGGATGTTGCTGATTATGTTGCTAAGTGCTTGATGTGTCAGCAAGTGAAAGCCGAACATCAGAAGCCTTCTGGGAAGCTTCAGCCTCTTCCTATTCCCGAGTGGAAGTGGGAAAGGATAGCTATGGATTTTGTGGTCGGTTTACCTCGTTCGAAGGATGGATACGATTCCATCTGGGTGATTGTAGAC
>CANTUR010002328.1:0-35909 GCA_947683625.1 Mallotus nudiflorus
AAACATATAAAACGATTTTCTGCATTTGTGTGTATTTGCCTGTATATATACATATTATATATATAATGTTGATTGTATGCATTATCACTTAGTGTGTATGTATATATATTAGAGTAATTCACTTAGTGAGGTCTGACTCCCCTCCGTTGACTATTTTTCAGGAGAGTCAACTTCCTCAGACCTCAGTAGCAGGTCGATACGCCGGATTTCTTCCGCCCCGGCTTCTTTATGTAAACTGTCTACTTGAGTCTTATTTATTTTATCTAGACACTGCAGTAGTTGTGAATTAAAGTATTGAATTTCATGTATTTTATTTTAAAGAGATGTATTATATTGAAACTGGATTTGTATTAAAGAGATTTTATATATGTGACGAGATGAGTTTTGAATTTAATCCAGTTGATATGGGTAATATCATGATATTATGATTTTTATTTTCCACTGCATATTATATGATTATTGTTATTGTATGTTTTATTTTATTTTTAGGCTTGCTACGGGTTCCGGATTCGAAAGAATTCCCGTTCCCTAGCTCCGGTCATGACTCCTATTTTGGATCGTGACAAAGTTGGTATCAGAGCAGAGTTCTGTGTCAGGGCTTAGTTATGTGAGTTGTGGCCCTAGTTTTTGAGTTTTGTTTTCTGTTGAACTACTGCAGTGTATTAGGTTCGAGTATGTCTTGATAAGTATTCCTTGCTGTAGTTTTCAGCGTTATTCCTCCGTTGTCTGTTTTGTCTGAATCTTTCCGTTTGTCTTTTCAGTATGAGGAGGCGAGCGCGTGTCGCTCCACCGATCGTTGAGGCCGAGGATGATGAGTCTTTTCAGGATGAGGTTTTACCTCCTGAGCCGCCAGTTAGGTGTAGAGGTCGTGGCAGAGGTAGACCTCGAGGAGCGACAGGTCACCGTAGGCAGAGAGAGTTACAGGACAAGGAGCCTGTTGAGCCTGAGTTTGATGTTCCTGTTCCTCCAATTGTTCAGCCTGTTCAGCCTGCCTATCAGCAGGGTATGTCTAACCCTGAGGCAGCTTTGTTCTATGCCCGAGTTGGCAAGATTGCTTTTGATGGTACTTCTGATCCTTTAGATTTTCTACATGCGATTGAGACGAGGACTCAGACTGCTCATACCGAGTACCAGCGGATTATGATTGTTGAGTTGTCTGTTGAGGGACCAGCCTTGGATTGGTTCATTCAGATGATCCAGCCCTATATGATGACGATGACATGGGCTCAGTTTCGAGAGCAATTCATGAGGAGATTTTGTCCAGAACCTCTTCGTTTGAGTTATCGTCTTTGTTTGACCAATATTTCTCGTGGAGATCGATCAGTAGAGGAGTATACCCGAGAGTTTCTTCGTCTGGGTAGATATGCTGAGGATTTGATGCGAGATCAGTATTTCGCGGTTACTACCTATGTTACTGGTTTAGGTTCAGCTTTTGCTGGTATGCCTACAGCAGGTCTTACTCTGGAGTCTGTGATTGAGTTAGCTAAAGAGATTGAGCTGAGGTTAGTTAGGTAGGGAGCGATGCCTGATTACTACCAGTTGGGAGTTCAGTCGAGTGGATTGCAGGCTACTCCGTATTCGAGTTTTCATGTTGGATCGAGTAGTCAGCAGCGAGTGCATCGGAGCAGTAGACATGGTCGTGGAGGTCAGCGTAGATCGTTCAGATTTGGATCAGGTGCTTCGAGCAGCAGCAGTGGTCGTAGTTCTGGATCAGCTGCCAGCGTTTGCCAGACTTGTGGTAGAGTCCATCAGGGACCGTGTTATCTGACACCACTGACATGCTTCAGATGCGGGCAGACAGGACATTTTGCCAGATCGTGTCCTTATTCCGGATATTAGCAGCAGCAGATTCCGTGATTCCCACAGCAGTCGATTGCTAGTGCAGCACCCGTGCCATTTCAGTTGCCACCAGCCCAGCATCAGAGTTCTACTCAGTTTGTTCCACAGCAGAGTCGTGGTAGAGGTACTAGAGGAGGTGCCAGAGGTGTTGGCCAGGCTTCTACCAGTCAGCAGGGAGGTCGAGGCCAGGCGAGAGTCTTCCATCTGACTCAGCAGGATGCTCAGGCATCTAATGCAGTCGTGGCAGGTATTGTTTCTATTTGTTACCTGGATGCTTGGGTTTTGTTTGATCCGGGTGCCACACATTCATTTGTTTCTTTTGTTTTTGCTTCTAAATCTTGTTGGCAAGCTTCGAGGATGGCTTTTCCTTTGTCTGTTGCCACTCCTCTGAGCAATTCTTTGGACACCGATATTGTTCTTTCTGGTTGTCCAGTTCTCGTGGGAGATAGAGAATTACCCGCTGATTTGATTTTGTTGGATGTGATGGAGTTTGATGTTATTTTGGGAATGGATTGGTTGTCTCAGCACTTCGCCGTGGTAGATTGCAGGAATAAGGAGGTGACTTTTAGAATTCCTGGTGAAGAAGATTTTAAGTTTGTTGGTGATAGGAGTTCAGCACCTCAGAATCTTATTTCTGTTATTATGGCTAGGAAGTTGTTTAAGAAAGGTTGTCAGGGGTATTTGGCATTGGTCAGGGATACGTCAGTGGAGAAGTTGTCACTCATAGATGTTCCTGTTGCTTGTGAGTTTCCTGATGTTTTTCCCGAGGAGTTACCAGGTTTACCACCTCATAGAGAGATTGAGTTCTGTATTGATGTGGTTCCAGGTACTACTCCTATATCTATGCCACCCTATCGTATGGCTCCTGCAGAGTTGAGAGAGTTGAAGGAGCAGTTGCAAGAGTTGTTGGATAAAGGTTTCATTAGACCTAGTGTTTCTCCTTGGGGTGCACCAGTCTTGTTTGTGAAGAAGAAGGATGGTACCCTGAGACTGTGCATTGACTATAGAGAGCTGAATAAGATGACAGTGAGGAACAAGTATCCTCTCCCGAGGATAGATGATTTGTTTGATCAGCTCCAGGGTGCATAATTCTTTTCTAAGGTTAACTTGAGGTCAGGTTATCATCAGCTGCGGATTAGTGAAGCTGATATTCCTAAGACAGCATTCCGCACTAGATATGGCCATTATGAGTTTCTGGTGATGTCCTTTGGTTTGACTAATGCACCAGCAGCTTTTATGGATCTGATGAATAGGGTATTCAGACCGTATGTGGATCAGTTTGTAGTAGTCTTCATTGATGATATACTAGTATATTCGAGGAGTATGGAAGAGCACGTATATCACTTGAGGATTGTACTACAGACACTGAGAGATCATCAGCTTTATGCTAAATTCTCGAAGTGTGATTTCTGGATGGAGAGTGTTTCTTTTCTTGGACACGTAGTGTCTAAAGAAGGTATTCAGGTTGATCCACAGAAGGTTGAGGCAGTGTCTGAATGGCCTAGACCTACTTCTGTTACGGAGATTCAAAGTTTTCTGGGTTTAGCCGGGTATTATAGGCGGTTTGTGTAGGATTTTTCCAGGATAGCAGCCCCTATGACTCGCTTGACTCAGAAGAATGTTAGATTCGAGTGGTCAGAAGCTTGTGAGAACAGTTTTCAATTGTTGAAGGAGAAGTTGACCACAGCGCCAGTATTAGCTTTGCCTAATAGTGTGGACAAGTTCACAGTTTACTGTGATGACTCTAGAATTGGTCTTGGTTGTGTGTTGATGCAGAATGGAAGGGTGATAGCCTATGCTTCGAGGCAGTTGAAGAAGCATGAGCAGAACTATCCTACACATGATCTTGAGATGGCTGCAGTGATCTTTGCTTTGAAGATTTGAAGACATTATTTGTACGGGGTGACTTGTGAGATATTTACTGATCACAAGAGCCTTAAGTACATTTTCCAGCAGAGAGATTTGAATTTGAGGCAGAGAAGATGGTTGGAATTGTTGAAGGACTATGATTGCGAGATTCTTTACCATCCGGGTAAAGCTAATGTGGTAGCAGATGCCTTGAGTAGGAAGTCCTCAGGTAGTCTTGCTCACATTGGTGTTGAGAGGAGACCATTGATCCAAGAGTTGCATTTGATGGTGGATCAAGGTCTGATGATGAAGATTAGTAGATCGGGTGGACTGTTAGCTCAGTTTAAAGTACGATCTGTACTGAGGGATAGGATTAAAGCAGCTCAGAGCCGAGATCCTATTCTGGAAGAGCTTGCAGAGAATGTTCGAGCAGGGAAGTTCATTGATTTCACACTCGATGATGATGGTGTGTTGTGGATCAGTGGTAGATTGTGTGTTCCTGATGTGGATGATTTGAGAGAAGAGATCCTAGAGGAAGCACATTCTACAGCTTACAGCGTTCATCCAGGTGTTACTAAGATGTACCACAGTATTAAAGATTTATACTGGTGGGATGGATTGAGGAAGGATGTTGCTGATTATGTTGCTAAGTGTTTGACGTGTCAACAAGTGAAAGTCGAACATCAGAAGCCTTCTGGGAAGCTTCAGCCTCTTCCTATTCCCGAGTGGAAGTGGGAAAGGATAGCTATGGATTTTGTGGTCGGTTTACCTCGTTCAAAGGATGGATACGATTCCATCTGGGTGATTGTAGACAGATTGACGAAGTCTGCACATTTCTTGCTTGTGAAAGCTACATATTCAGTTGCTAGATTGGCGAAGTTGTATGTGAAGCATATTGTGTGCCTTCATGGAGTACCTGTGTCCATTGTGTCAGATAGAGGTTCAGTGTTTACTTCTCGTTTTTGGCAGAAGTTGCAGGAAGCGATGGGCACTAGGTTGGATTTCAGTACTGCTTTTCATCCTCAGACAGATGGCCAATCTGAGAGGACGATCCAGACACTGGAAGATATGTTGAGGATGTGTGTCTTGGATTTGGGAGGTAGCTGGGATGATCATTTGTCGCTTGTTGAGTTTACATATAATAACAGCTACCATAGCAGTATTGGCATGGCACCATATGAGGCGTTATATGGAAGGAAGTGTAGATCCCCGTTGAGTTGGGATGAGATTGGTGAGAGATCTTTGACTGGACCAGAGATGGTTCAGGATGCTATAGAGAAAGTCGCCGTGATCAAGCGCAGATTAGAGATCGCAGTAAGCAGACAGAAGAGTTATGCGGATCCTAGGCGCAGAGATGTGGAGTTTCAGGTTGGAGATTATGTTTTTCTGAAAGTATCTCCGATGAAAGGTGTGATGAGATTTGGCAGGAAGGGTAAGTTAGCACCGAGATACATTGGACCGTTTGAGATTCTGGAGAGAATTGGCACTGTTGCATATCGGTTGGATTTGCCTCCAAGTATGTCACAGGTGCATCCAGTATTTCATATCTCGATGTTGAGGAAGTATATCTCAGATCCTTCACACGTGTTGCAACCTGACAGTGTGGAAGTGAGTGAAGATTTGACATTTGTGGAAGAACCTGTGGCGATCGTTGATTATCAAGTTCGACAGTTGAGATCGAAGCAGATTCCGATGGTCAAGGTTCTGTGGCGTAACGACAGAGTTGAGGAGCATACGTGAGAGACTGAAGCTGAGATGCAAGCTTCTTACCCGTATCTCTTTCCTTCTTGATCTTATCTTTTAGAATTCGGGGACGAATTCTTGTAAGGGGGGGAGACTGTAATATCCCGTGTTTTTAAAATATTTTTACACAGTACCGGGATATGCAGTGTCAATGATTTCTGTATTTTATATGATATTTTTACGAGTTAATATGTATTTTAGACCTATTTTAATTACGGTGTATTATTTTCAGTGTTTTACGTAAAATTTTCCCGGGACTTGCATTTCCGGGGAAATTTTCACGTAAACAATGCATTATTAATTATTTTAAATGTATTTTCGGACTTGCATGAACTCATACATATTTTTAAATTATTAAATAAAGTCGGTGTGTATATTTATTTAATTAGGGTTTAATATATATAACCCTAATATTTAATTATTTATTTATTTATTGTTATTTAATTATTTTATTTATTATTAAATTATTTTATTATTATTTTATTAATATTTAATTATTTTATTTTATTTTTCTTTTTCTTTTTTTTCTTTTTTTTTTCTTCTTTCTTTCTTTTCTTTTCTTTTTCTTTTCTTTTTCTTTCTTTTCTTTTTCTTCTTCTTCTTCTTTCCTTCTCTCCCGCACCCGACGCCCAACCACCATCCCTCACCGTCTGCAACTCCAGCCACCTACCGTCGGTGTGCCTCCCGGCTTGCCACCGCCGTTCCCAGCAGTCCTCCGCCGCCTCTAGCCCCTTTCCCCGGCGCCGGTAGCTTGATTTCTTCCTCTTTTGGCCGAAATCTTCCCTTCGCCGTTTCTCCCTCCCCCGGCCACCGTTTTCGACACCGCCGGTCTCTTTCTTCTCCTTGAGGTCCGGTGAGTGTGATTCTAGCTTTGGTTTGAGCTGAATTGGTCTAGATTTGCTTAGGTTTTGATTTTTCAATTTCGGCCTATTAGGGTTTTTGATTTTTTTGAGCTTCGAATTGATTGATTCATGAAAACTCCCTTCACAAATGTTGTTCCTAGTAGCTTAATCTACATGTATGAATTTTTGTAGAATTTTTGGAAATTGTTTGGATTTTTGGGTATTTTTGAATATTTTAATATTATTTTCTAATTTTCGGAAATTAATTATTTAATTTATGAAATTGGAGTTTATGGTTGAATTAGGTGATGAAATGAATTATAGGAATTTATTTTGAATTTTTATGAATTTCTAAGTATTTATTTTTAATTAATTGAGTTTATGTGAATTTGAAAAATTAGGTTAAATGTGTTTTTATTTTAATTTAATTGGTTAATTGAGTTTAATTATTAATATTATTGATAAATATATTGAGAAAAATAATTTTGGATAATTGTATGATTTTTGGTGAATTTTTTGAAGTAATTTAAGTATATTTATATATATAGGGGTATTTTGGTAATTTTACCCTAAATTGTCTAAAAATGTAATTTAATCAGTTTTAATAGTTATTTAAAGTATAAAAATGATTTCTACAAATTATTTGGTATTTTTAACTAATTAAAATCATTTTTCGTGAATTATTTTCAATTATATATATAATATACGGTTTTTCTAATAAAATGAGTTTTAATCGGTTTTTACAGTGTTTTAAGGTTAATTATGTATTTCTATGCTTTAAGGATATTTTTGTTATATCTGGAATTATTCTGTGTTTGTGGACCCCGGTCGGTAGACTGTAGTCTGGAGTCCGACCGAGGGGTTGTGAATGAGATGTGGTGTTTATTTTTGAAGTGTATTTCTTTGCAGGGTCGGCTCTACTCTTTTGAGTAGAGAGATGTCCGTTTTACAGGGGAGGTTCTGCCGGATTTTCGGTAGAATTCTCGTAAAACGTGATGTCCAATCGAACCCTAAATTCCGATTTTGTGTTTAATACTCTAGATTGAATTCTAGGATTTCTGTTAGGATTATTGTGATGTCAGTTAATTATTTCTTGTTTAGTTGCGCCGAGACCGAGGGCTAGCGGACCAGGCCCGTCGGACCTGTCTCGTGGAGCGCACTAGGTGAGTTACTATACTATATATATATGCTTAGGATGCATGATTTATAAATATATGTTTTACTTCGATTAAAATGCATAAATAATGTGATTTGTATTTAAGTATATTTTTGGTTTATTTTGGTATATAATAAATTATATACATGTTTTATTAATAAAATATATTTAAAATGTTTTTAAATATATTTTAATTTAATTTATGATTTGATTGGATTCATTTGACGTATATATACTCGAAATATACCTGGTTTACGTTTGGTATATTTCCGGTATATATATGGTTTATATTGTTGTTTCATTTAAATTCATGCATCATTGATTTTCATGAATGAATGATTTATTTATTAATGAAGGATATCAATAGAACGTGCTACCTAGTGGGCAGCACTAGGACCGAGTACGTACCGGTACGCCTATAGTATTTAGGCTATATTACTAAATTATTTGTGGATATTGATTTGATTATGATTATCGATATGTGTGAGATGTGGTTTGTGGGTGTGATTGCTGGAGCTCGGTTGACCAAGTGTCTCGGGGCCAATCACACTGGCAGTCAGACTGCTGGAGCTCGGTTGACTTAGTGTCTCGGGGCCAGTCTACTGTCCAAATGGATTAAGTGGATATATTTGGAATAAGTAAGCCTGTATGGCCAGAGTGTTGTTTAACACTATTTTTGAGGTTGCGATATTCTAGGGTTCTATATGATCCTTCATAAAAGTTGATTTTCAATAAAACATATAAAACGATTTTCTGCATTTGTGTGTATTTGCTTGTATATATACATATTATATATATACTGTTGATTGTATGCATTATCACTTAGTGTGTATGTATATATATTATAGTAATTCACTCAGTGAGGTCTGACTCCCCTCCGTTGACTATTTTTCAGGAGAGTCAACTTCCTCAGACCTCAGTAGCAGGTCGATACGCCGGATTTCTTCCGCCCCGGCTTCTTTATGTAAACTGTCTACTTGAGTCTTATTTATTTTATCTAGACACTGCAGTAGTTGTGAATTAAAGTATTGAATTTCATGTATTTTATTTTAAAGAGATGTATTATATTGAAACTGGATTTGTATTAAAGAGATTTTATATATGTGACGAGATGAGTTTTGAATTTAATCCAGTTGATATGGGTAATATCATGATATTATGATTTTTATTTTCCGCTGCATATTATATGATTATTGTTATTGTATGTTTTATTTTATTTTTAGGCTTGCTACGGGTTCCGGATTCGAAAGAATTCCCGTTCCCTAGCGCCGGTCATGACTCCTGTTTTGGGTCGTGACAAAGTTGGTATCAGAGCAGAGTTCTGTGTCAGGGCTTAGTTATGTGAGTTGTGGCCCTAGTTTTTGAGTTGTGTTTTCTGTTGAACTACTGCAGTGTATTAGGTTCGAGTATGTCTTGATAAGTATTCCTTGCTGTAGTTTTCAGCATTATTCCTCCGTTGTCTGTTTTGTCTGAATCTTTCCATTTGTCTTTTCAGTATGAGGAGGCGAGCGCGTGTCGCTCCACCGGTCGTTGAGGCCGAGGATGATGAGTCTTTTCAGGATGAGGTTTTACCTCCTGAGCCGCCAGTTAGGCGTAGAGGTCGTGGCAGAGGTAGACCTCGAGGAGCGGCAGGTCACCGTAGGCAGAGAGAGTTACAGGACGAGGAGCCTGTTGAGCCTGAGTTTGATGTTCCTGTTCCTCCAGTTGTTCAGCCTGTTCAGCCTGCCTATCAGCAGGGTATGTCTGACCCTGAGGCAGCTTTGTTCTATGCCCGAGTTGGCAGGATTGCTTTTGATGGTACTTCTGATCCTTTAGATTTTCTACATGCGATTGAGACGAGGACTCGGACTGCTCATACCGAGTACCAGCAGATTATGATTGTTGAGTTGTCTGTTGAGGGACCAGCCTTGGATTGGTTCATTCAGATGATCCAGCCCTATATGATGACGATGACATGGGCTCAGTTTCGAGAGCGATTCATGAGGAGATTTTGTCCAAAACCTCTTCGTTTGAGTTATCGTCTTCGTTTGACCAGTATTTCTCGTGGAGATCGATCAGTAGAGGAGTATACCCGAGAGTTTCTTCGTCTGGGTAGATATGTTGAGGATCTGATGCGAGATCAGTATTTCGCAGTTACTACCTATGTTACTGGTTTGGGTTCAGCTTTTGCTGGTATGCCTACAGCAGGTCTTACTCTGGAGTCTGTGATTGAGTTAGCTAAGGAGATTGAGCTGAGGTTAGTTAGGCAGGGAGCGATGCCTGATTACTACCAGTTGGGAGTTCAGTCGAGTGGATTGCAGGCTACTCCGTATTCGAGTTTTCATGTTGGATCGAGTAGTCAGCATCGAGTGCATCGGAGCAGTAGACATGGTCGTGGAGGTCAACGTAGATCGTTCAGATTTGGATCAGGTGCTTCGAGCAGCAGCAGTGGTCGTAGTTCTGGATCAGCTGCCAGCGTTTGCCAGACTTGTGGTAAAGTCCATCAGGGACCGTGTTATCTGACACCACTGACATGCTTCAGATGCGGGCAGACAGGACATTTTGCCAGATCGTGTCCTTATTCCGGATATTAGCAGCAGCAGATTCCGTGATTCCCACAGCAGTCGATTGCTAGTGCAGCACCCGTGCCATTTCAGTTGCCACCAGCCCAGCATCAGAGTTCTACTCAGTTTGTTCCACAGCAGAGTCGTGGTAGAGGTACTAGAGGAGGTGCCAGAGGTGTTGGCCAGGCTTCTACCAGTCAGCAGGGAGGTCGAGGCCAGGCGAGAGTCTTCCATCTGACTCAGCAGGATGCTCAGGCATCTAATGCAGTCGTGGCAGGTATTGTTTCTATTTGTTACCTGGATGCTTGGGTTTTGTTTGATCCGGGTGCCACGCATTCATTTGTTTCTTTTGTTTTTGCTTCTAAATCTTGTTGGCAAGCTTCGAGGATGGCTTTTCCTTTGTCTGTTGCCACTCCTCTGAGCGATTCTTTGGACACCGATATTGTTCTTTCTGGTTGTCCAGTTCTCGTGGGAGATAGAGAATTACCCGCTGATTTGATTTTGTTGGATGTGATGGAGTTTGATGTTATTTTGGGAATGGATTGGTTGTCTCAGCACTTCACCGTGGTAGATTGCAGGAATAAGGAGGTGACTTTTAGAATTCCTGGTGAAGAAGATTTTAAGTTTGTTGGTGATAGGAGTTCAGCACCTCAGAATCTTATTTCTGTTATTACGGCTAGGAAGTTGTTGAAGAAAGGTTGTCAGGGGTATTTGGCATTGGTCAGGGATACGTCAGTGGAGAAGTTGTCACTCACAGATGTTCCTGTTGCTTGTGAGTTTCCTGATGTTTTTCCCGAGGAGTTACCAGGTTTACCACCTCATAGAGAGATTGAGTTCTGTATTGATGTGGTTCCAGGTACTACTCCTATATCTATGCCACCCTATCGTATGGCTCCTGCAGAGTTGAGAGAGTTGAAGGAGCAGTTGCAAGAGTTGTTGGATAAAGGTTTCATTAGACCTAGTGTTTCTCCTTGGGGTGCACCAGTCTTGTTTGTGAAGAAGAAGGATGGTACCCTGAGACTGTGCATTGACTATAGAGAGCTGAATAAGGTGACAGTGAAGAACAAGTATCCTCTCCCGAGGATAGATGATTTGTTTGATCAGCTCCAGGGTGCACAATTCTTTTCTAAGGTTAACTTGAGGTCAGGTTATCATCAGCTGCAGATTAGTGAAGCTGATATTCCTAAGACAGCATTTCGCACTAGATATGGCCATTATGAGTTTCTGGTGATGTCCTTTGGTTTGACTAATACACCAGCAGCTTTTATGGATCTGATGAATAGGGTATTCAGACCGTATGTGGATCAGTTTGTAGTAGTCTTCATTGATGATATACTAGTATATTCGAGGAGTATGGAAGAGCACGTATATCACTTGAGGATTGTACTACAGACACTGAGAGATCATCAGCTTTATACTAAATTCTCGAAGTGTGATTTCTGGATGGAGAGTGTTTCTTTTCTTGGACACGTAGTGTCTAAAGAAGGTATTCAGGTTGATCCACAGAAGGTTGAGGCAGTGTCTGAATGGCCTAGACCTACTTCTGTTACGGAGATTCGAAGTTTTCTGGGTTTAGCCGGGTATTATAGGCGGTTTGTGCAGGATTTTTCCAGGATAGCAGCCCCTATGACTCGCTTGACTCAGAAGAATGTTAGATTCGAGTGGTCAGAAGCTTGTGAGAACAGTTTTCAGTTGTTGAAGGAGAAGTTGACCACAGCGCCAGTATTAGCTTTGCCTAATAGTGTGGACAAGTTCACAGTTTACTGTGATGCCTCTAGAATTGGTCTTGGTTGTGTGTTGATGCAGAATGGAAGGGTGATAGCCTATGCTTCGAGGCAGTTGAAGAAGCATGAGCAGAACTATCCTACACATGATCTTGAGATGGCTGCAGTGATCTTTGCTTTGAAGATTTGAAGACATTATTTGTACGGGGTGACTTGTGAGATATTTACTGATCACAAGAGCCTTAAGTACATTTTCCAGCAGAGAGATTTGAATTTGAGGCAGAGAAGATGGTTGGAATTGTTGAAGGACTATGATTGTGAGATTCTTTACCATCCGGGTAAAGCTAATGTGGTAGCAGATGCCTTGAGTAGGAAGTCCTCAGGTAGTCTTGCTCACATTGGTGTTGAGAGGAGACCATTGATCCAAGAGTTGCATTTGATGGTGGATCAAGGTCTGATGATGAAGATTAGTAGATCGGGTGGACTGTTAGCTCAGTTTAAAGTACGATCTGTATTGAGGGATAGGATTAAAGCAGCTCAGAGCCGAGATCCTATTCTGGAAGAGCTTGCAGAGAATGTTCGAGCAGGGAAGTTCACTGATTTCACACTCGATGATGATGGTGTGTTGTGGATCAGTGGTAGATTGTGTGTTCCTGATTTGAGCTGAATTGGTCTAGATTTGCTTAGGTTTTGATTTTTCAATTTCGGCCTATTAGGGTTTTTGATTTTTTTGAGCTTCGAATTGATTGATTCATGAAAACTCCCTTCACAAATGTTGTTCCTAGTAGCTTAATCTACATGTATGAATTTTTGTAGAATTTTTGGAAATTGTTTGGATTTTTGGGTATTTTTGAATATTTTAATATTATTTTCTAATTTTCGGAAATTAATTATTTAATTTATGAAATTGGAGTTTATGGTTGAATTAGGTGATGAAATGAATTATAGGAATTTATTTTGAATTTTTATGAATTTCTAAGTATTTATTTTTAATTAATTGAGTTTATGTGAATTTGAAAAATTAGGTTAAATGTGTTTTTATTTTAATTTAATTGGTTAATTGAGTTTAATTATTAATATTATTGATAAATATATTGAGAAAAATAATTTTGGATAATTGTATGATTTTTGGTGAATTTTTTGAAGTAATTTAAGTATATTTATATATATAGGGGTATTTTGGTAATTTTACCCTAAATTGTCTAAAAATGTAATTTAATCAGTTTTAATAGTTATTTAAAGTATAAAAATGATTTCTACAAATTATTTGGTATTTTTAACTAATTAAAACCATTTTTCATGAATTATTTTCAATTATATATATAATATACGATTTTTCTAATAAAATGAGTTTTAATCGGTTTTTACAGTGTTTTAAGGTTAATTATGTATTTCTATGCTTTAAGGATATTTTTGTTATATCTGGAATTATTCTGTGTTTGTGGACTCCGGTCGGTAGACTGTAGTCTGGAGTCCGACCGAGGGGTTGTGAATGAGATATGGTGTTTATTTTTGAAGTGTATTTCTTTGCAGGGTCGGCTCTACTCTTTTGAGTAGAGAGATGTTCGTTTTACAGGGGAGGTTCTGCCGGATTTTCGATAGAATTCTCGTAAAACGTGATGTCCAATCGAACCCTAAATTCCGATTCTGTGTTTAATACTCTAGATTGAATTCTAGGATTTCTGTTAGGATTATTCTGATGTCAGTTAATTATTTCTTGTTTAGTTGCGCCGAGACCAAGGGCTAGTGGACCAGGCCCGTCGGACCTGTCTCGTGGAGCGCACTAGGTGAGTTACTATACTATATATATATGCTTAGGATGCATGATTTATAAATATATGTTTTACTTCGATTAAAATGCATAAATAATGTGATTTGTATTTAAGTATATTTTTGGTTTATTTTGGTATATAATAAATTATATACATGTTTTATTAATAAAATATATTTAAAATGTTTTTAAATATATTTTAATTTAATTTATGATTTGATTGGATTCATTTGACGTATATATACTCGAAATATACCTGGTTTACGTTTGGTATATTTCCGGTATATATATGGTTTATATTGTTGTTTCATTTAAATTCATGCATCATTGATTTTCATGAATGAATGATTTATTTATTAATGAAGGATATCAATAGAACGTGCTACCTAGTGGGCAGCACTAGGACCGAGTACGTACCGGTACGCCTATAGTATTTAGGCTATATTACTAAATTATTTGTGGATATTGATTTGATTATGATTATCGATATGTGTGAGATGTGGTTTGTGGGTGTGATTGCTGGAGCTCGGTTGACCAAGTGTCTCGGGGCCAATCACACTGGCAGTCAGACTGCTGGAGCTCGGTTGACTTAGTGTCTCGGGGCCAGTCTACTGTCCAAATGGATTAAGTGGATATATTTGGAATAAGTAAGCCTGTATGGCCAGAGTGTTGTTTAACACTATTTTTGAGGTTGCGATATTCTAGGGTTCTATGTGATCCTTCATAAAAGTTGATTTTCAATAAAACATATAAAACGATTTTTTGCATTTGTGTGTATTTGCTTGTATATATACATATTATATATATACTGTTGATTGTATGCATTATCACTTAGTGTGTATGTATATATATTATAGTAATTCACTCAGTGAGGTCTGACTCCCCTCCGTTGACTATTTTTCAGGAGAGTCAACTTCCTCAGACCTCAGTAGCAGGTCGATACGCCGGATTTCTTCCGCCCTGGCTTCTTTATGTAAACTGTCTACTTGAGTCTTATTTATTTTATCTAGACACTGCAGTAGTTGTGAATTAAAGTATTGAATTTCATGTATTTTATTTTAAAGAGATGTATTATATTGAAACTGGATTTGTATTAAAGAGATTTTATATATGTGACGAGATGAGTTTTGAATTTAATCCAGTTGATATGGGTAATATCATGATATTATGATTTTTATTTTCCGCTGCATATTATATGATTATTGTTATTGTATGTTTTATTTTATTTTTAGGCTTGCTACAGGTTCCGGATTCGAAAGAATTCCCGTTCCCTAGCGCCGGTCATGACTCCTGTTTTGGGCCGTGACAAAAACCAATTAAATTACATTTTTAGACAAATTTGTGTAAAATTACCAAAATACCCCTATATATATAAATATACTAAAATTACTTCAAAAATTCACCAAAAATAGTATAATTATAAAAAATTAATTTTCTCAACATATTTGTCAATAATATCAATAATTAAACTCAATTATCCAATTAAATTCAATTAAAAACATAATTAACCTTAATTTCCCAAAATTACATAAACTTCAATAATTCAAAATAAATACATAGAAATTCATAAAAATTCCAAATAAATTCCTATAATTCATTTCAACACCTAATTTAACCATAAAACACAATTTCATAATTTATATAATTAATTTCCGAAAATTAGAAAATAATATTAAAATATTCAAAAATACCCAAAAATCAAAATAATCTCCAAAAATTCCATAAAAATTCATACATGTAGATTAAGCTACTAGGATTAAAATTTGTGAAGGGATTTTTCATGAATCAATCAATTAGAAGCTCAAAAAATTTGAAAACCCTAATATGGTCGAAATCTAAAATTCGAAACCTAAGCAAATCAAGACCATTTAAGCTCAAACCAAAGCTAGAATCACACTCATCGGAGCTCAAGGAGAATAAATAGACTGACAGTGTCAAAAATGGTGGCCGGAATCGTGGTCGATGGCGAGGAGAGGAAGTTTCGACCAAAATGGGGAAAATAGGGTTAGCCGGCATCGGGGAAGGAGCTTGGGGCGGCGGAGCAGCTGGCTGGGGAAGGCGGAGCTGCTGGCGGCACACCGATGGTAGGGGAACGACAGCTGCAGCGGTGGTGGGTGATCGAGCACGGGAAGGAAGAAGAGAAGGGAAGAAGAAAAGAAAAGAAAAAGAAAAAAAATAAAAAATAATTTTAATAAAATATTTGAAAAAAATCACATCCACACACTTAATATTTAATATTTTAAAATTTAATATTAATTAAAAATAATTAAATAACAATAAAATAAATAATTAATTAATAAAATATTAGGGTAATATATTAAACCCTAATTAAATAAATAAGTACACATAGGCTTTATTTAGTATTTTAAAAATACGTATGAGTTCATGCAAGTCCGAAAATATATTTAAAATAATTAATAATAAATTATTTACGTGAAAATTTCCCCGAAAATGAAAGTCTCGGAAAAATTTTACGTAAAGCACTGTAAATAATACACAATAATTAAAATAGGTCTTAAATACATATCAACTTGTAAAAATATCATATAATATACATACAGAAATTATTAACACTGCATATCCCGATACAGTGTAAAAATGTTTAAAAATACGGGATATTACAGTTTAGTTGTGTCAAGACCGAGACCTAGTGGACCAAGCTCGTCGAACCCATCTCGAGGAGCGCAATAACAGTGAGTTATTATTTTATATATATATGTTTAGGGTGCATATTTTAGAAATGTATGGTTTATTTTGATAAATATGCATAAATGATTTAATTAGTACTTAGGTTTATTTTAGGTATATTTTAAATTATATGCATGTTTTGATTAAACATTTATACTTAAAATGTTTTTAAATATATTTCTAGTTTATTTTACAATTATATTGGGTTTATTTGACCTATATATACTCGAAATATATCTGGTTTATTTTTGGTATATTTCTAGTATATATATGGTTTATGCTACTATTTTATTTCAAATTCATGCATCATTTATTTATGAATGTATGTTTTATATTTAAAATGAAGGACATCAATAGAATGTGCTACCTAGTAGGCAGCACTAGGACCGAGTACGTACTGGTACGCCGATAGCACTTAGGCTATATTACTAACCTATTTGTGGATATTGATCGAATTGATTTGATGTATGTGATGTGAGATATGATTTGGTAGTGTGGTTGCTGAAGCTCGGTTGACCAAGTGTCTCGGGGCCAATCACACCGATAGTTAGACTGCTAGAGCTCAGTTGACTTAGTGTCTCGGGGTCAATCTATTATCCAAATGGAACAAGTGATTATATTTGGAATAAATGAGCCTATATGGCTAGAGTGTTGTCTAACACTATTTGAGGTTGTGATTTTCTAGGGTTCTATTTGATCCTTCATAAATTGTGATTTTCAGTAAAAATATATAAAAAATGATTTTTACTGCATCTGTGTGTATTTGCTTGTATATATATTTATTATATATACTATTGACTATGTGCATTGTCATTTAGTATGCATGTATATATATTATAACAATTCACTCAGTGAGGTCTGACTTCCCTCTGTTGATTATTTGTCAGGAGAGTCATCATCTTCAGACCTCAGTAGTAGACCCTTACACCGGATTTCTTCTACCTTGGCTTCATTACATAAATTGCTTATCTGAGTTTTATTTTATAATCTAGACACTACAGTAGTTGTAAATAGTTATGGGGTTTATGTATTTATTTGTGTGAGTTATTTATATTAAACATTTGAATTGGACTTTGTACTAAAAGTTTATTTATATATATGAGATGAGATGTTCGATTTAATTTCAAGTTTGTGGATTATTATTTCAATATTTATGATTTTATTTCTACTGTAGAATACTTTATTTATGTTATTATGATTATTGCATGTTTTATTTTATTTTAAGGCTTGCTACGGGTTCCAGATTCAAAAGAATTCCCGTTTCCTAGCGTCGGTCATGACCCCTGTTTTGGTTCGTGACAAAGACCTCATTGAGTGAATTATTATACTATATATACATGCAACCTAAACTATATCCAATCAGACATTCTTATATATATATGTGTATAAACACGCATTTCACATAAATGCCAAATTCTGCTTTTATAAATATAATGAATGCAGAAAACATTTATTTTAATACATGAAAGATCAAATAGAACCCTATTAATCACAACCTCAATCAACCATATCATCACTCTAGCCATACAGACTCACTTAATTCCAAATAAATTCACTTAATCCATATGGACAGTAGATTGGCCCCGAGACACTAAGTCGATCGAGCTCCAGCAGTCTGACTATTAGTGTAATTGGCCTCGAGACACTTAGTCAACCGAGCTTCTGCAATCACACTATCAATCATAGCACATCTTGAATCATAAATCAGTCATATCATAATTACCATAAGTAAATCCTCACTCAAACCTAAATCTATCGCATCGGTACGTACACAGTCCTAGTGCTGCCCACTAGGTAGCACATTCTATTGATATCCTTCATTTAAAATAAATCATCCATTCAAAAAGTTCATAATTGGCCATACATTGCTTAGCAGTAAGTGTTATAAGTCAGTTCATGCATTCTTCGAGTAAAGAACATATGGGTGTAGTATACCGAGTATTAAGATATCTAAAGTCTTTTCCGAATAAAAATTTGTTCTTTAGGAGAAATAAGGATTATGAAATTACTTACTATACTGATGCTGATTGGGCCAAAGATCGGACTGATAAAAAATTAACATCTGGGTACTTTACATTTGTTAGAAAGAATTTAGTCACTTGGAGAAGAAAGAAACAGAAAGTAGTAGCAAGGTCAAGTGCTGAAGTTGAGTTTAGAGGAATGACTCATGGAGTATATGAGTTGCTCTGGATAAAGTGAATTGTTCAAGATTTGGGACTAAAACATCCAAAGTCTATGTTGTTACATTGTGATAATAAGCAGCTATAGCAATTACAAACAATCAAGTTCAACATGATAAAACTAAGCACGTAGAGGTTGATAGAAATTTCATCAAAGATCATCTGAACTAAGGAACAATTGATCTTCCATTTGTTTCTTTTTAGACTCAACTAGTTAACATCCTTACAAAGGCTATATCCGGAAAATTGTTCTACAACTCACTTGACAAGTTGGGAATGATTGACATGCATTCACCAACTTGAGGGGGAGTGTTGAGGAAGTTTATATATATTAGGAAGTAAATATTTATATACAATTAAGAATAAAATTTTTATTTTATTTAGAATGTTAGTCTATTCATAATTAGGGTGTGATTAAGGTTTTTATATTTATATATAAGGGTTGTAACCTCTCTTATGAATATATTGAAAAATATTTCCCTTAAAATTTCTCTTCTTTTCTTTGAATTTTATTTTTCAGAAGAGGCATGATGAACATACCTTTTCCTTGCTGAATTAGTACTGGTGCCTTTCATTTCTAAAACAAACTCAAAATCTGCAAATATGATGTTGATTGGAAGATGATAACAGTGAAGTTTTGCTCTATATTCAGATCTCAGATGTTCATAAATAAATAGATGCCAATAATTAGTGAAACTGGAAAACTGGTACTTGTAACTGTTATATATTTGACAACTGAAGATTATACCATTGACATTTGAAGTACCTTGCTTTATCTACAAAACTTCCCATTAATACAAATTGATTGCTCATGCAATAGATATTAAAACAAAATGTAGTGATGCGGGGTGCAATTCTATCTATAATGTTGAAGTAAAAGTTGATACACGTTTCTTATTCCCATTGCTTGTAATGTTTCTGACATTATGACCTTTTACGCACAGTGAAAATCATCAATTCATTGTTGTTTGTCTTCCATTAGAAGCTGGATACATTCATCTGATCGAAGTATGGGCCTGAAGGACCATATTCAGAAAGTTTGGAACCAGCTTTACTAATGTTACTTTGTGTTCAACTTCATTAGATGTGGCTATCCTGCTGTCAATGCATTATATTTTGATTTGAGCTTCCACCCTGTTAGCTCAAACAAGGACTGCAAGCTTTACGAAAACTCTCAGGCTATCAAATGCTACAATTGCGATTGCTGCAAGTATGTGTATCACAATTGCAGTAGTCTTTTTCACTTTAATTTTTCCTGTTTTTCTCTTCTGCTTTTGATTTTGTTATTCTAATTCTATCATATGCACTCGTATCTTGACAGTGAACCAATTGAACTTTTTTTTCTCTCTGTAAATGGCAGCCAGTGATTTATTTCGTGGGATGCTGTGCAAGAAGAAATGTTGCTCGGAGTCGCTCTAAGAATGGAAAAAGACCGTCTTCGTTGGGAAAAGAGCAAATGTATATTATGCTCTGGAATTGATTAGAAGTTTGTGGTCTGAGGTCTTTTGACCATAAGCATTGTCCACAACCATGAAAAAATGTTTGTTCTTCTAACGCTCTGCAGTGAATTATGTAACTGATTAATTTATTTATGCTTTGATTGTCATCTTCTTTTACATCTTTGCCTAGCATATTCAGTATAGAAGTAATATTTCTTGTACCCTTTGCTTGTGCTATAAACATTGCAACGTTTATTATTATTATTATTATTATTATTATTATTATTATTATTATTATAAGCACGCTGCAACTTCTTACACCCAATGAAAATAGTTCATTATTGATTGTCTTCCATCGATCAAAAGCCGGATGCATCCATCCGATCAAAGTAGAGGCCTGAAGGACCATCGTCAGGCAGCAAAGCCAACATCACTGGAGGTCTTGCGCCTTCGTCAGGAGTCAAGTTTCCCGTGTATCCTGACAACTCTGTCTTGACATGCCCTGGATGGACGCAATTTACCCGGAATCTGGGGAACCTTCTAGCTAAGAATCTGGTATAAGCATTTATGGCAGCTTTCGAAACTTTATAGGCGGAGAGAGTTACAGGCCAACCATTTTCCAGTAACTTGTCCTCCTTGAAATCCTTTTCGAACCATTGCACAATCGCATCTAGTTTTTCAGTTGTTAGGTTCTCAACATCTTGCAGCTGCATGTTGGCCTTCTCATTTTTGATATTCTGAAATGAGAGTACGAAGACTAAAGTTGTTTCTTACATGATATTTATATTTCTATCTAGACATATGTCTGTATGATGCATGAGTCTTATTACCTTAAGTTCTGATAAAGAGGATGAGATGTTTACAATTCTTGCAGACTGAGAGAGTTGCAGGAGCGGAAGAAGAGCTTCAGTTACACTTTTAGTTCCATAATAGTTGGTTTTCAGACATTCTTTTGCCATGTCATAATTCTGCTGAGTTATATCTTTTATTGAGTTTTCATCCTCACCTGTTACCTGCATCAATTCATTTCTATACAGTTCACCATGTTTCGCTGTCTTGCAGCAATGCGTATTAGCATACATGAGAAAATTATAAAGGAAATGCATCCAGAGATTCAATTTCGGCCTTGTATAATAATATTTTTAGCTTTTCATGGAAATATTAAGCCTTTAACTATTGCATGACTCGAGCATATATAATAGCTTTCATAACATTTTGAGGACTTACTTCACCACCTCCAGCTAAGAAGGCTTCTAAAGCTTTGATGTTTACGACGGCTCCACCGCTAGCTGCATTGTTTACCTGCAGTAAACTTAAAATCAGATCATTGCCCTCCTGAAACGAACTCTATTCCTCTGTTCAGGTGTTCATGCGAGCAGAGAATCAATGACTTCGTAAATTTGTTTCAGTTGAGTAAAAGATTCTTATACTGACCAGAATATCAAGTTTGCCATACTTGGCCTCCATGAACTTTGCCAATGAAGCAACACTAGCTAGATCAGTAACATCAAGTTGATGAAAAACCACATCAGAGAATCCATGTCCTTGAAGTTTCCTGGCAGCTTGTAAACCCCTTTTCTCATCTCTAGCTGTTAATACAACCAAAACTCCATTTGATGCCAACTGATGACATATTTCTAGTCCAACTCCTTTATTGGCCCCAGTAACAACAGCACACCTACACACATAGCGACCCCTTATTTAAAAAAAAATTATTAAATTAAAGTTTATTAAGTAAATAATTAAAATTAAATTATTTAAAATTTTTATTTATCTTGCATCGGTAATCATATTTTTTAGAAATAGAGCATATAATTTATTTAAAAGTAATATTTATGTAAAAAAAAAAATATAATTATCGTTTTTACATATTTTTATAAAATTTAATAAAAAGAGTTGAATTAAATTAATTACTTTTTATCATTTATTTATTATTTAAAATTAAAAAATTACTTTAAATTACTTTTTGAGTGAATAACAATATTAATATTAAAAATATTGAAAAAATAAAATATCACTGTTTAAATAAAAAATTTACTAAAGTTACAAAAAATTATAAGTTTGATTAGATTATAATATTAAATTGTTATATAAAAATATACTTTTTTTATTATTTCTTAAGTTTTTTATTAAAAATAATTAATGATTTTTTATGATTTTATGATTAATTGTGGTCATAATATTTTTTATATATAATTAACTTTAAAATTGAAAAAAATATTAATTATAAAAATATTGAAAAAGTATCATGCAATAATTTAAATAAAAAATTCATCAAAATTATAATGAATTATAACGATATTAAGTTAACATATATGAATAAATAACATTTTTATTATTTTTAAAATTTTATTTAATTAAATAATAATAATAATATCAAAGTATATGTTTTATAATTTACTTAGTATTTGTAATTTAAAATTTTTTTTTACTTACATTCAAAGTACGTGTTTACTTCATTGTTAAAAAAAAAAAAAACGTGTTTACTTGTAATGGATAATTGGAGGAAGAAGCAAGAGATGTACAAACCTTTTCCCTGTTGAGTTAGTGTTAGTGCCTTCCATTTATGAAACAAACTCAAACTCTGCAGAGTTAAAGTTGATTGGAAGATGATAACACTGAATCTTGCTCTGTACTTAGATCTCAAATGTTTTTTTTATTGAACAAAATAGAAGTTCTTATATATATATATATATATATATATATATATATAGATGTCATAATTAATGAAAAGTTTGGTACTTCTCACTGTTGTACAGTTGAAAAAGCTTTTGTGGTCACTGTTAGAAGTCGGTGGCGTCAAGGAAACGGGGCATTATCTACAGAACTTACCATTAATGCAAAATAATTTTGGCTCACACAATTGATATTAATTTCAAACCTAGCACTGCGTGGTGCAATTTTGTCCTTAATGTTAAAGTCTAAGTTGACTGTACGTTTCTTATTCCCATTGCTTGTAATGTCTTTGACATTTTGACCATTCACACTCATCAAGGCATCAAGCTGTTGTTGTTTGTCTTCAATTAGAAGCTTCTGTTAGGGTTTTTTTAACAATCAATAAAAAAAATAAAAGTCAAATAAAAAAAATACTGGAATATAAGTTTACATGTAAAAAGATATTACATTACATACAAGAATCATTACAAATTTATTTTTATTATGTATTTACTATTAAATTTAGAATTTCAAAAATAATTTCAATTCGGAACTAAAATCGAACTGGATTTCGTTCTAAAATTTTTTAATTTTATAATTATATTTAAGTAATTTAAAACATTGCAAATATCTTTAAAATAACTTAAACGAAGTAAAAAAATATTAATGCAATTGAAGTGAATAAATTTTAAATAATAAATGAATTAAATTAATAATAAAAATAACAAAAAAAATTTAAGGGTTTAAATTTAATTTTTTTACCAAAAATTAAGTTGCTTACGTATTCTCTTGGGGTTTAGAGGAATTAAAGTCAACGTAGTTCTTTTACCTTTGAAAAAAATATTTGATACCCCTTTACCTTATTAATTTAGTTGCTATCAATACCGGAAGTTGAAGTTCCCTCAGTTCCGATTGTTGTCATCTCTACAAATTTGTCATCATCATTATCCCTCTTGATTTCTTGATCCCATATAACCGATTTTGTTCAATCATCAACACAAGTTTGAACTTCAAGTGATTCAGGAGTCATGTTTGAGCGAGTTTCATCCAAAATCGGGAGTCATATATAAGTGTTTAAATTTATTACCTTAGTTATAGACATTTGATTATTTGAATGTCATATTGTTACATTAACACTTGATTTGCATATAAATTTCTATTTTCTGCAAATAATTTACAATATTTATTTTATCAAAATTATTTTATCTATATTTATTCTGTAATCTTTTCATTAAATAATTGGTTATATATAAAAATTAAATTAAATGATAGCGTCTTAAAAAAATAAAATCTAATAAACAATATATATATATAACACATTTTAAATCCGGTTTGGAACAATTGAACTGGTAGTTTCAGTTCACGGTTCAAAAAATTTTAAACCGACCTCAAATCAAAAATAGTATGGTTCCAATTCGGCCCTAAAAGGTTATTGTTTATGATCATTATGGTAGCAATTACCTGTCATGACCCAAACTAGAAGTCATGACCAGCGCTAGGGAATGTGAATTCTTTTGAATCCGGAACCCGTAGTAAGCCTAAGAAAATAAAATCATACGATAAATAATTAAAAGTATGATAGAATTAAAATTTTTCGAATCGATATATAACATAAATACTCTAAATCCTTTCATAAATGAATACATATTTGTACAGTGTTCAAATATAGATTCTCAGAGTATTTAATATCAAAACAAAATAATACTTTTCCAATACAATAACACTATTACTGCAGTTTTTAGAATACAAATCAGAGTTTAGAATATACATTTACATAAAATAGTCGGGACTGAAGAACACCGGCGAGGAACTCTATGACTAAGGTTTGACGATAAAGGATCTCCTGAAAAAAAAATAATTGAAGGGGGTCAGACCTCATTGAGTGAATTATTATACTATATATACATGCGATCTAAAACATATCCACTCATGCATTCATGTATATGTATATATATTCACGCATTCCACACATATGCCGATTCTGCTTATATAAATATACTAAATGTAGAAAACATTTAATTTAATTCATGAAGGATTAATAGAACCTTAATAATAGCAATCTCAATTAATCCCAACATCACTCTAGTCATACAGGCTCACTTGATTCCAAATAGAACACTTATTCCAATCTGGACAGTAGACTGGCCCCGAGACACTAAGTCAGCCGAGCTCCAGCAGTCAGGCTGTCAGTGTGATTGGCCTCGAGACACTTGGTCAATCGAGCTCCAACAATCACACTATCTATCACCTCACATCTCAATCAACCTAATAGACCATTCATTCCACTATGGATAGTAGACTGGCCCCGAGACACTAAGTCGACCGAGCTCCAACAGTCTGACTGTCAGTGTGATTGGCCCCGTAATCACACTATCTAACATACCATTAATCTTAGTCAAATCAATAAAATCAATTATTGTAATATCCCGTGTTTTTAAATATTTTTACACTCTATCAGGATATGCAGTGTTAATAATTTTTGTATATATCTTACGATATTTTTACGAGTTGATATGTATTTAAAACCTATTTTAATTACTGTGTCTTATTTACAATGTTTTACGTAAAATTTTCCCGGGACTTGCATTTTCGGAGAAATTTTTACGTAAATAATTTATTTTTAATTATTTTAAATATATTTTCGGACTTACATGAACTCATATGTATTTTTAAAATATTAAACACCGTGTATACATGTAATTATTTATTTAATTAGGGTTTAATATTACCCTAATATTTTATTAATTATTTATTAGTTTTATTGTTATTTAATTATTTTTATTTAGTATAAATTATTAAAATATTACATTTTATGTGTGTGGTGTATATTTAATGTGTGTAATTTAATATTATTTTAATATATAGTATAAAGTATATATATATACATATAATATGTCAAAAATCAAGTTTTTTGGAAAATTACCATTTTGCCCCCGAGTGCCTCCTTCTTCCCTAATTTGCTTCCCTCGCCGTTCCGGTCGCTACCTTGCCGTTCCCTTGCAGTGGGAGTGCCGTCCGGTGTGCCACCACCTTCCCCAGCCTCTTCCGCCGCCTTGTGGTAGCCGTTTCCGGCGTCTGGAAGTGGATTTTGGCCAGAGAAGCCGAATTTCCCTTCCACCGTCGATCACGTCGATTCCGGCCACCATTTTTTGACACCGCCAGTCTCTTTCTTCTCCTTGAGCTCCGGTGAGTGTGATTCTAGCTTTTTTTTGAGCTTAAATGGTCTAGAATTGCTTAGGTTTCAAATTTTCCAATTCGGTCACATTAGGGTTTTTGATTTTTTGAGCTTCGAATTGATTGATTAATGAAAACTCCCTTCAAAAATGTTTATCCTAGTAGCTTAATATACATGTATGAATTTTTGTGGAATTTTTGGAGATTTTTTGGATTTTTGGGTATTTTTGAATATTTTAATATTATTTTCTAATTTTCGGAAATTAATTATTTAAATTATGAAATTGTGTTTTATGGTTAAATTAGGTGTTGAAATGAATTATAGGAATTTATTTGGAATTTTTATGAATTTCTATGTATTTATTTTGAATTATTGAAGTTTATGTAAATTTGGGAAATTAGGGTTAATTGTGTTTTAAATTGAAATTAATTGGTTAATTGAGTTTAATTATTGATATTATTGATAAATATGTTGAGAAAATTAATTTTGGATAATTTTATAATTTTTGGTGAATTTTTGAAGTAATTTTAGTATATTTATATATATAGGGGGTATTTTGGTAATTTTACCCTAAATTGGCTAAAAATGTAATTTAATTGGTTTTAATAGTTATTTAAGGTATAAAAATGATTTCTACAAATTATTTAGTATTTTTAACTAATTAAAACTATTTTTCGTAATTATTTTCAATTATATATATAATATACGGTTTTTCTAATAAAATGAGTTTTTATCGGGTTTTACAGTGTTTTAAGGTTAATTATGTAATTTCTACCTATAAAATGTATTTCTATGTTATAAGGGTATTTTTGGTATTTTCAGAATTGTTCTGTGTTTGTGGACCTCGGTCGGTAGATTGTAGTCTGGAGTCCGACCGAGGGATTGTGGTTGAGTGTTGAGCTTGTTTTTCGAAGTGTGTTTCTTTGCAAGGTCAGCTCTACTCTTTTGAGTAGAGAGATGTCCGTTTTGCAGGGGAGGTTCTGTCGGATTTTCGATAGAATTCTCGTAAAACGTGATGTCTGGTCGAACCTTAATCTCAATTCTATGTTTAATACTCTAGATTGAATTCTAGGATTTTCTGTTAGGTTTATTCTAATGTCTGTCGTTATTTGTTTGTTTAGTTGCACCGAGACCGAGGGCTAGTGGACCAAGCCCGTCGGACCTGTCTCGTGGAGCGCACTAGGGTGAGTTACTATACTATATATATATATATGCTTCAGGATGCATGATTTAGAAATATATGTTTTATTTTGATTAAAATGCATAAATAATATGATCTGTATTTAAGTATATTTTTGGTTTATTTTTGGTATATATTAAATTATATGCATGTCTTATTAATAAATTATATTTAAAATGTTTTTAAATAAATTTCTAGCTTAAACTGTAATTTGATTGAATTTATTTGACATATATATACTCGAAATATACTTGGTTTACTTTTGGCATATTTCTAGTATATATATGGTTTATGTTGTTATTTTATTAAAATTCATGCATCATTTATTTTGTGAATGAATGTTTTATATTTATTGATGAAGGATATCAATAGAACGTGCTACCTAGTGGGCAGCACTAGGACCGAGTACGTATCGGTACGCCTATAGTATTTAGGCTATATTACTAACCATTTATGGATATTGATTGGTTATGATTATTTGATGTGTGAGATATGGTTTGGGGGTGTGATTGCTGGAGCTCGATTGACCAAGTGTCTCGGGGCCAATCACACTGGCAGTCAGACTGCTGGAGCTCGGTTGACTTAGTGTCTCGGGGCCAGTTTACTGTCTAAATGGATTAAGTGGATATATTTGGATTAAGTGAGCCTGTATGGCTAGAGTGTTGTCTAACACTGTCTGAGGTTTTCGATATCATAGGGTTCTATTTGATCCTTCATAAACAGTGATTTTCAATAAAAATATATATAAAATGATTTTTCTGCATCTGTGTGAATTTACATGTATATATTTACATATTATATATATACTGTTAATTGCATGCATTGTCATTTAGTATGCATGTATATATATTATAGTAATTCACTCAGTGAGGTCTGACTCCCCTCCGTTGACTATTTTTCAGGAGAGTCAATGTAATATCCCGTGTTTTTAAAATATTTTTACACAGTACCGAGATATGCAGTGTTAATAATTTCTGTATATTGCATGATATTTTTACGAGTTGATATGTATTTTAAACCTATTTTAATTACTGTGTATTATTTTGAGTGTTTTACGTAAAATTTTCCCGGGGGACTTGCATTTTCGGGGAAATTTTCACGTAAACAATGTATTATTAATTATTTTAAATGTATTTACGGACTTGCATGAACTCATACGTATTTTTAAATACTAAATAAAGCCTACGTGTGTGTATATTTATTTAATTAGGGTTTAATATATATAACCCTAATATTGTATTATTTATTTATTTATTATTATTTAATTATTTTAGTTATTATTAAATTATTAAAATTTATTTTTTTATTATTATTTTATTAATATTTAATTATTTTATTTTATTTTTTTTTCTTTTTTTTTCTTTTTTCTTTCTTTTTCTTTTTCTTTCCTTTTTCTTTCTTTTTCTTTTTCTTTTTCTTCTTCTTCTTCTTCTTTCCTCCCGCGCGCACCGACCACCATTCTCCCTTCCCCTCCCGCTGCAACTTCGGCCACCTACCGTCGGTGTGCCTCCCGGCTTGCCACCGCCGTTCCCAGCCGTCCTCCGCCGCCAGCAGCTCCATTTCCCATTTTTGGCCCGAAACTTGTCCCTTCGCCATTTCTCCCTCCTCCGGCCATCGTTTTTGACACGCGCCGTCTCTTTCTTCTCCTTGAGGTCCGATGAGTGTGATTCTAGCTTTGGTTTGAGCTAAAATGGTTTAGATTTGCTTAGGTTTTGATTTTTCTATTTCAGCCTATTAGGGTTTTCAATTTTTTTGAGCTTCGAATTGATTGATTCATGAAAACTCCCTTCACAAATATTGATCCTAGTAGCTCAATCTACATGTATGAATTTTTGTAGAATTTTTGGAGATTTTTTTGATTTTTGGGTATTTTTGAATATTTTAATATTATTTTCTAATTTTTGGAAATTAATTATTTAAATTATGAAATTGGAGTTTATGGTTGAATTAGGTGATTAAATGAATTATAGGAATTTATTTGGAATTTTTATGAATTTCTAAGTATTTATTTTGAATTATTGAAGTTTATGTGAATTTGAGAAAATTAGGTTAAATGTGTTTTAAATTGAAATTAATTGGTTAATTGAGTTTAATTATTGATATTATTGATAAATATGTTGAGAAAATTAATTTTGGATAATTTTATAATTTTTGGTGAATTTTTGAATGAATTTTAGTATATTTATATATAAGGGCATTTTGGTAATTTTACCCTAAATTGGCTAAAAATGTAATTTAATTGGTTTTAATAGTTATTTAAGGTATAAAAATTATTTCTACAAATTATTTGGTATTTTTAACTAATTAAAACTATTTTTCGTAAATTATTTTCAATTATATATATAATATACGGTTTTTCAAATAAAATGATTTTTATCGGTTTTTACAGTGTTTTAAGGTTAATTATGTAATTTCCACCTATGAAATGTATTTCTGTGATTTAAGGATATTTTTGGTATATCTCGAATTATTCTGTGTTTGTGGACCCCGGTCGGTGGACTGTAGTTTGGAGTCCGACCGTGGGATTTTGATTGTGTTGGGCCTATTTCTCAATGTGTATTTCTTTGCAGGGTCGGCTCTACTCTTTTGAGTAGAGAGATGTCCGTTTTGCAGGGGAGGTTCTGCCGATTTTCGGTAGAATTCTCGTAAAACGTGATATCCAGTCGAATCCTAAATTCTGTTTCCGTATTTTAAATACTCTAGATCGAATTCTAGGATTTCTGTTAGGTTTATTCTAATGTCTGTCGTTATTGTTTGTTTAGTTGCGCCGAGACCGAGGGCTAGTGGACCAGACCCGTCGGACCTGTCTCGTGGAGCGCACTAGGTGAGTTACTATACTATATATATATGCTTAGGATGCATGATTTAGAAATATATGTTTTATTTTGATTAAAATGCATAAATAATGTGATTTGTATTTAAGTATATTTTTGGTTTATTTTTGATATATATTAAATTATATGCATGTTTTGTAAATAAAATATATTTAAAATGTTTTTAAATATATTCGAGCTTAAGTTATAATTTGATTGGATTTATTTAACGTATATATACTCGAAATATACCTGGTTTACTTTTGGTATATTTCCGATATATATATGGTTTATATTGTTATTTCATTTACATTCATGCATCATTTATTTTTGTGAATGAATGTTTTATATTAGTTACTAATGAAGGATATCAATAGAACGTGCTACCTAGTGGGCAGCACTAGGACCGAGTACGTACCGGTACGCCTATAGTATTTAGGCTATATACTAACTTATTTGTGGATATTGATTGATTATGATTATTTGATGTGTGAGATGTCGTTTGGGGTGTGATTGCTGGAGCTCGATTGACCAAGTGTCTCGGGGCCAATCACACTGGCAGTCAGACTGCTGGAGCTCAGTTGACTTAGTGTCTCGGGGCCAGTCTACTGTCCAAATGGATTAAGTGGATATATTTGGAATAAGTGAGCCTGTATGGCTAGAGTGTTGTTTAACACTATTTTTCTGAGGTTGCGATATTCTAGGGTTCTATGTGATCCTTCATAAAAAATGATTTTTAATGAAAATATATAAAATGATTTTATTGCATCTGTGTGCAATTGCCTGTATATATACATATTATATATATACTGTTGATTGTATGCATTATCACTTAGTGTGTATGTATATATATTATAGTAATTCACTCAGTGAGGTCTGACTCCCCTCCGTTGACTATTTTTCAGGAGAGTCAACTTCTTCAGACCTCAGTAGCAGGTCAATACGCCGGATTTCTTCTGCCCCCGGCTTCTTTATGTAAATTATCTACTTGAGTCTTATTTATTTTATCCAGACACTGCAGTAGTTGTGAATTAAAGTATTGGATTTCATGTATTTTATTTTAAAGAGATGTATTATGTTGAAACTGGATTTGTATTAAAGAGATTTTATATATGTGATGAGATTTGATTCAAATCCAGTGATGAAGTGTTATCATTATATTTATGATTTTTATTTCCGCTGCATATTATATGGTTATTGTTATTATGGCATGATTTATTTTATTTTTAGGCTTGCTACGGGTTCCGAATTCGAAAGAATTCCCGTTCCCTAGCGCCGGTCATGGCCCCTGTTTCGGGTCATGACAGTCAACATCTTTAGACCTCAATAGCAGGCCTATACGCCGGATTTCTTCCGCCCCGGCTTCTTTGTGTAAATTACTTACTTGAGTCTTATTTTTATAATCTAGACACTGCAGTAGTTGTGAATTAAAATGTGGGATTTCATGTATTTTATTTAAAGAGATGTATTATATTGAAATTGGATTTGTACTGAAAGATTTTATATATATGTGATGAGATGAGATTTGATTTAAATCCAGTGATGAGAATGTTATTATTATATTTATGATTTTTATTTCCGCTGCATATAATATTGTTATTGTTATTATTGCATGTTTTATTTTATTTTATTTTTAGGCTTGTTACGGGTTTCGGATTCGAAAGAATTCCCATTCCGTAGCACCGGTCATGGCCCTCTGTTTTGGGTCGTGACAATTATAATCACCAAAATTAATTCTCACTCAACCCTTATCTATCACACCAATACGTACATGGTCATAATGCTGCCCACTAGGAAGCACGTTTTATTGATATCCTTCATTCACATAAATCATTCATTCTGAAAATAATTAATGTAAAACAATTTTCATAATAGTAAAATCAACCGTATATATATATATACCAAAAATATACCCAGTATATTTCGAGTATATATATATACGCCAAATAAAGTATGAAATATATTAAAGGTAAATCATTAATATAGTTAAAACAATTAAGTGTGTATCAATAATACAATATGCATTTACTTAAAAATGTACCTAAATATACAAAGAATATATCCTAAGTATACAAATTACTTAATAAAACAATTATGTATAATTATTCATTTAAATATGTGTTTAGGTTTAACATATATTCACAAATATACTAAAAATAAACCTAATTATCTAGCATGCATATATCAAAAATAAACCCTAAATATACCACTAATGTTTTAGGTTTAAATTAATAATAAAACATGTATTTGTTTGGAAATATATCTAAAATACACCAAAAATAAACTTAAAAAACAATTTAAGTGTAGGTTTATAATATAGCATGCAATTATTTAAGAATAAACCTAAAATATACTGAAACTATACCTAAAGTATACTAATCATTCAATAAAATAATTATGACTAAATGTACATTTTAAAACATGTATATATATTAAAATGTATTAAATATAAACCCAATTGTTTAACGTGCATATATCAAAATAACATACATAATTATTTAACATGCATATATATATATATAATATAACCCTAGATATACAAAATATATTATAATTTAAATCCCTTTAAAAAAAAACATATAATGAAAATGAAAAACCTTAAGTGATGCATCTTATATGCAATGCATATATATACAGTATAATAACTCACCTATTAGCGCCCCACGAGACAAACTCGGCGGGCCTGATCCGTTAAGCTTCGATCTCAGCATAGCTAGAAAAATAAAATAATAATAACCGTTAGAATAAACTTCTAACTCTATACTTCTAGGATTACTATAGACAAATTCAATTAAAAATTCAGAATTAGACTCGGACCGATTGTCACGTTTTACGAGAAATCTATCAAAAATCCGGCAGAATCTCCCCTGTAAAATGGATATCTCTCTACTTAAAGAGTAGAGCCAGTCCTGCAAAGAAACACACTTCGGATATACACAACCTTAATGTCACGACCCAAAACAGGGGCCATGACCGGCGCTAGGGAACGGGAATTCTTTCGAATCCGGAACCCGTAGCAAGCCTAAAAATAAAATAAAGCATGCCATAATAACAGTAACAGTATAATATGCAGCGGAAAATAAAAATCATAATATCATTATATTATCCATATCAACTGGATTAAATAAAAATCTCATCCCATACATAAAATCTCTTTAATACAATCCAGTTTTAACATAATACATCTCTTTAAAACAAAATACATGAAATCCAATACTGTAATTCACAACTACTGCAGTGTCTAGATAAAATAAATAAGACTCAAGTAGACAATTTACATAAAGAAGCCGGGGCGGAAGAAATTCGGCATATCGACCTGCTACTGAGGTCTGAGGAAGTTGACTCTCCTGAAAAATAGTCAACGGAGGGGAGTCAGACCTCACTGAGTGAATTACTATAATATATATACATACACTCTAAGTGATAATGCATACAGTCAACAGTATATATATATCTAATATATATATAGGCAAATACACACAAATGTAGAAAAATCATTTTTTTATATATTTTACTGAAAAATCCCAATTTATGAAGGATCACATAGAACCCTGGAATATCGCAACCTCAGAAAATAGTGTTAAACAACACTCTGGCCATACAGGCTCACTTATACCAAATATATCCACTTAATCCACTTGGACAGTAGACTGGCCCCGAGACACTAAGTCAACCGAGCTCCAGCAGTCTGACTGCCAGTGTGATTGGCCCCGAGACACTTGGTCAACCGAGCTCCAGCAATCACACCCAAACCACATCTCACATATCAATAATCATAATCAAATCAATATCCATAAATAGTTAGTAATATAGCCTAAAGCTATAGGCGTACCGGTACGTACTCGGTCCTAGTGCTGCCCACTAGGTAGCACGTTCTATTGATATCCTTCATCATTAAATATAAAATATTCATTCACAAATATAAATGATGCATGAATATAAATGAAATAACAATATAAACCATATATATACCGGAAATATACCAAACATAAACCAGGTATATTTTGAGTATATATATGTCAAATAAATCCAATCAAATCATGAATTAAACTAAAAATATATTTAAAAAACATTTTAAATATATTTTATTTACAAAACATGTATATAATTTATTATATACCAAAAATATACCAAAAATATACTTGAATATAAATCACATTATTTATGCATATTCAGTCAAAATAAAACATGCATTTTCTAAATCATGCATCCTAAGCATATATATATAATATAGTAACTCACCTAATGCGCTCCACGAGACAGGTCCGACGGGCCTGGTCCACTAGCCCTCGGTCTCGGCGCAACTAAACAAGAAATAAATAACCGACATTAGAATAAACCTAACAGAAATCCTAGAATTCAATCTAGAGTATTTAACACAGAATCAAAAATTAGGATTCGACTGGATATCACATTTTACGAGAATTCTACCAAAAATCCGGCAGAACCTCCCCTGTAAAACGGACATCTCTCTACTCAAAAGAGTAGAGCCGACCCTGCAAAGAAACACACTTCGAAAAACGAGCTCAACACAAACAAAATCCCACGGTCGGACTCCAAACTACAGTCCACCGACCGGGGTCCACAAACACAGAATAATTCCAGATATACCGAAAATATCCTTAAATCACATAAATACATTTTATAGGTAAAAATTACATAATTAACCTTGAAACACTATAAAAAACCGATTAAAACTCATTTTTATTAGAAAAACCGTATATTATATATATAATTGAAAATAATTCCCGAAAAATAGTTTTAATTAGTTCAAAATACTAAATAATTTGTAGAAATCATTTTTATACCTTAAATAAATATTAAAACCAATTAAATTACATTTTTAGACAATTTAGGGTAAAATTACCAAAATACCCCTATATATATAAATATACTTAAATTACTTCAAAAATTCACCAAAAATCATACAATTATCCAAAATTAATTTTCTCAACATATATATCAATAATATTAATAATTAAACCCAATTAACCAATTAAATTCAAATAAAAACACAATTAACCTAATTTTCCAAAATCACCTAAACTTCAATAATTAAAAATAAATACTTAGAAATTCATAAAAATTCCAAATAAATTCCTATAATTCATTTCAACACCCAATTCAACCATAAACTCCAATTTCATAATTTAAATAATTAATTTCCGAAAATTAGAAAATAATATTAAAATATTTAAAAATACCCAAAAATCCAAAAAATCTCCAAAAATTCTACAAAAATTCATACATGTAGATTAAGCTACTAGGAACAACATTTGTGAAGGAATTAAGCATGAATCAATCAAGAACTATTCGAAAAAAATCGAAAACCCTAATAGGCCGAATTTGACAAATCGAAAACTAAGCAATTCTAGACCATTTTAGCTCAAACCAAAGCTAGAATAACACTCACCGGAGCTCAAGGAGAATAAAGAGACCGGCGGTGTCGAAAACGGTGGCCGGAATCGGCGTGATCGACGGTGAGTTGATTTTCGGCTTCTCCGGCCAAAATCACTCTCCCGACGCCGGAAACGGCCTCCACAGGCGGCGAAACTGGTCGGGGAAGATGGTGGCACACCGGACGGCACACCCACGGTGAAGAAACGGCGTGACAGGCGCTCGGAACGGCGAGGAACGGTCGGAGAAGAAAGGAAGGAGTCGGGGGCAATATGGTAATTTTGCAAACTTTTGTAATTTTGACAAATATATGTATATATATATACTTTATACTATATATTAAAATAATATTAAATTACACACATCAAATATACACCACACACATTAAAATATTAATATTTTAATAATTTATACCAAATAAAATTAATTAAATAACAATTAAAACAATTAAATACTTAATAAAATATTAGGGAATTAATAAACCCTAATTAAATAAATATACACACACCGACTTTATTTAATAATTTAAAAATATGTATGAGTTCATGCAAACCCGTAGATACATTTAAAATAATTAATAATACATTGTTTACGTGGAAATTTCCCCGAAAATGAAAGTCCCGGGAAAATTTTACGTAAAAACACTGTATATAAAACACAGTAATTAAAATAGGTTTAAAATACATATCAACTCATAAAAATATCGTATATATACATATTCAAAATTATTAATACTGCATATCTCGATACAGTATAAAAACATGTAAAAACACGGGATATTACACTTAACCCCTCGGTCGGACTTCCCGAACTACAATTCTACCGACCGAGGCTCACAATTTACGAGATATACACAGAACACATTTAAATGCCAGAAATACCAAAAAATACCTTTGAATAATCCAAATATAGCAAA
>CANTUR010002329.1:2500-17500 GCA_947683625.1 Mallotus nudiflorus
GGAAAAATACTTCGAAGATGCGCTTGTTCCCATGCAATAGTCAGGAATTCGTGACGATATCGAGCTGGAGCAACCTGTTCTTCCTGAACACCTCGATTCAGCGCCAAAGAATTTCCTGCCGCTACCGTATGGTATTCCTCTCCATTTGGTGATAAATAAAACATCCGTACTTTTTTAGATCCCTCAGAGATTTCATAAAATGGGCTTTCTAAAGACCCCCAATGACCAATCTTGGCATGAATTGCTAAAGATCCAATAAGTCCAACATTGATTCCTTCAGATGTGTCAATTGGGCAAATGCGCCCATAGTGACTAGGGTGGATATCCCGTATCCGAAAACTAGCAGTCCGCCCTGTCAATCCTCCAGGACCCAAATAACTCAATTTTCTCCCATGAACTATTTGTGTTAATGGATTAGTTCGATCCAAAACTTGAGATAATGGGTGTAATCCGAAAAAAGATTCATAAGTGGTTGTTAATGGAGTTGAAGTTACCAAATTTTTGGGGGTCGGTATCAATTTATGCCTAATTGCTCCACATATAGTCCCTCTAACCACATTTTCTAAACGAATCAGAGCCAATCCGAATTGATCTTGTAAAAGATCCGCTACAGAACGAATACGTTTATTTTTTAAATGATTCATATCGTCAAGTGTACCCATTCCAAATTTCATTCCAATCAAATGATCCGCAGCTGCCAATATATCTCGCGGTAACAAAAACGTATTATTATGAGGTATATCAAGATTCAGTCTCCGATTCATATTTAATCGACCAATCCTCCCTAATTCACATCTTTGTTGAAAGAATTTCTTTTGTAATTCCTTACATAAGGATTCAGAAAATACTGGATCTCCGCCTACACAAGTAAATTGTTGATAAAACTCCAAAATGGCATTTTCCTTTGACCCAATTTTTTTTTTTTCCTTATCATTCAGGAAAGATAAGAAAATTTCAGGGTAGCGCACATTCTCTAAAATTTCTTTTAGATTCAACCCCATAGCGGATGATAGAACTAGAATAGATATTTTCTGTTTCCTACTCACACGAGCCCATATTCTTGCTTTTCTATCAATCTCTAATTCTACCTGCCCCCCCCAATCTGATATTATGGTGCTGGTATAGACCGAAATTCCGTTATGATCCAATTCTGACCGGTAATATATACCGGGACTTTGCAATATTTGATTGATCACAATTCTGTATATTCCGTTTATTATAAAAGTTCCCAGAGAATTCATTAGAGGAATGTTTCCAATAAAAATTGTTTGTTCTTGCATATCCCTACTAGTTTTCCAAATTAATCCCGCGGATACATATAATTCAGAAGAATATGTAAGTGATTCATATACAGCATCTCTTTCTTTTATCGACGGTTCTACTAATTGATATGTTTCCACAAATAGTTGAAATTCAATTTCTTGATCTGTATCTTCAATTTTTGGAAACTTATAAAGTTCTTCTGTTAAGCCCTGATCAATGAACCTACAAAATCCTTCAAATTGTATCTGATTAAATCCAGGTATTGTAGACATTCCCTCATCTCCATCCCCGAGCATTTTGAATTTCCCGTTTATTAAAAATAAAAAAATCCCATTATTGGATTGTTCTTCATTCAAATTACAAATTATATGGATCGATCTAGCAATGATGGAATTTATATTCTGTTTACAGAATCACATAAAATTTTATCTAACTCCATAGATATGGAATGTATGAAATACGTATGAACGGAGGAATGAATAAAGAGAAATTTATACTCAAATTAGAATTTGCAACAGATATAACCGGAAAGGAATTGAGAAATTCCACTTACCTTAGACTTAGGAAATTTTTTATAGAATAGCAAAACAAAAAGTGATTCAATTTCTACCATTATTATGATATTACATATTCCAAAGAAGGCTTATTAAACAAACATATGCGACATAACTATAGCTATCTCATAACTATAGCTATCTATATATATGTCTCTCCTTTTATTTTACTGCAGTTCTATTTTGGACAGTGCATGTCATGCTCTATGAAAATTTCTATTTCATTTTTATTGAATAGAAATTTTCCTATAGGAATCATAGACAGATAAGATAGATATCCGTGTAAAAATTTATGTTCTAGGGTTTACATATACTCATAATTGTTGTTATAATTTAAACTGAGAAGAATTTTTTTTTATTGAAAAGAATCAATACGAATTGGTTATGTATCAATTTTGATTTTCTTATATCATTAGGATTAGAGAAATACAATTTTAGATTCAAATCCAAGAATCGTTCATGAATTCACAGTTTATGGTTCCAATTTTTCTTGAGTTTGTAACTGAAAATTGACTTTTCATTTCAATAGATAATAGAAAATTTTAGATAGTGTGTGTTTTGAGATACTATACAAAATGAATTGAAAAGATAGATCCAGAAAAAAGAAGGATTTTTTTTTAGGAATTTAGAAAAGAAATAAAGGGGGTTAATAAAAATGGAATTCAAAATGCAAGTACAAAAAAAAAATAAAGAAACTTTCCCCTCTAAAATAAAACTAAAAATAAAAAAAGGCAATAAAATGGCAATATAAAAAAAGGGTGGGAATAGTTTCGTCTATTTTGTGTTGCCTTGGCGGCATGGCCGAGTGGTAAGGCGGGGGACTGCAAATCCTTTTTCCCCAGTTCAAATCCGGGTGTCGCCTGATCAACAAAAGACGCAAAATATCTTATTCCTTTTTCTTTTGCTGATATAACTTATCGAATTTGCTCCCAACAGAAGCACGCGGAGGAAAGGGCTTCTTGATACTTCCAAGGGGACCGCTGGCTTTTTTGTTTGTACTCAAATTTGTACTAAAAATTTATCGATTCTACTAGCAATCTCATAAGAATAAGATAAGAACTTCGTTGAATTAATTGGATTTTTTGGATTTTTTTCATCAATATATTGAACAGAATCTTTTTTTTTTGACTCTGTGTCAACAATTCTACTATTATTAGTGAACAATAATGGAAAAATTCCTTCATATTCATAGAGGACATAATTCGCATGGATATAGTAAGTCTCGCTTGGGCTGCTTTAATGGTAGTCTTTACATTTTCCCTTTCACTCGTAATATGGGGAAGAAATGGACTTTAGGGGTATTACTAATTGAGTTTGAGAAATCAAACTCTATCGATTGTTTTATAGACCGTTCTGCAAAGATTTTTGAATTTATTAATTCAAAATATCTTCATATCTTCATTTCCAAATTATATTGGATTCGAGTAAAGTAATCTATTCTATGAATAATACCTTTTTCATTGATTTTATTCTTTCGGTAGATGGTGGGATTCATATTGAAAATAATCGGAAATCTAGGAATTAGAGCCCAAAAAGTAAGAGTAAGAACTGCCTTTCAACTATTTCATATTAATATTAATTGGAATCAACACAAATCAAATAGATGAAGAAATAGAATTGGGACGTTATGTACGTTACATACAAATAATTGATATCTAGACATATGAATATGAGGATGATATTATAGATTAATCTATATCTATATTAAATTAAGCCTATATCTTTCTCTATATCTTTCTATAGTACAACTGGATACACTGTATACACCAGAATAAAACAAAAAAAAAATGGATAGTATGATAGAAAGAAATATTTTTCTTTCTATCATACTATCGGATCTCATAGAATACTGCTAATTCTAGTCCGCTCATTTCATCCATTTCATCTAAGATTCAAACAAAATAGGAATCCTTTTCATTTTTTTCTTCAATCATTGATATTGATAAGAACTAAGAAGGCAAAGAAGTCAAGTTTCATTCAAATTAATCGCTTTTACTAACAGTTTTTACGTAAATTATAAGTAAAAAAGCAGTAGGAACTAGAATGAACAGGGCAGTAGCAATAAACGCAAGAATATTTACTTCCATAATCTCATCGTTTCGTTTTTCTTTACTTCGTAATAACTCGGGATTTAATCCCATAGAGATAATAAATCTTTCGCATCCCAAATTCAATGGGATGAATTCCATCTCGATGATATCGAGTCTGATCAATATTATGAATAACAATATCTGAGTTATCAAATCGATTCATCGTCGAGAATTGAATAGTATAACATAGAAAGATCGTTTATCCATACGGAATTCAAAAATTGCTTGAATTCTTGATTCAATTGATAATTTTTTTCCATTACTTTTTTTTATTTGATCTTTATTTTATCTTCTTTCCTTGTTATTTATTTTATCTTCTTTCCTTGTTAATGGAATGCATAGAATACATTAAACAAAACTTCGGTGCACAATTTGAATGAGATAGATTGTTTCAAATTTGAGTTTGTAATTGAGATTCCATAAAAATAAAATCGGAGCCAAAAAAAGATACTTTTCAGATTCAAAGGATTCTACCAAAGTAATTCAATTTATTTTGTATCGTAATACAAATAAATAAAAATTCCATTTGTGTATGCGTTACCGGAAAAGATATGGCATTCAATTCGATTTCATTATACGGGTCGGGAGTAATCAAAAATTCCAAGTATCTTTTGGAATCTTGAATATAACGCTACCAATACCAATAATTGTACTAATCTACATATGTCTCTATCAATCAGAATCAGTACTAGTTGAAAAAAAAATGAAAATTCCCATATTTGTATTTACTTTGATGAGAAATGTAAAACGAAAATAAAATAAATAAGAAGGATCCCCTTGGGAATGAAATTATGCTATAAAATTATGTTATTTGTCCCCCTTTCGCAGAAAAGGGAAAAATGAATTAATGTATTTTTTATTATATTATTGGATTTGAATCCGTCGGGACTGACGGGGCTCGAACCCGCAGCTTCCGCCTTGACAGGGCGGTGCTCTGACCAATTGAACTACAATCCCGGGGAAATGCAATAAAGTGTACAGCATATATATTCTTATGATTTCATTCAAATCCCTTCTATTTAGATTTTACTATTATTTAGATTGGAATCACCGCGTTGTATATAACAGAAACGGGAGTGGTATATTGATATCCACATGGATATGCACCTTAGTGATAAGTGATAAAAGGGACGGGGATTACTAGTCATTTTTTCGTTATTTCAAATCAACGCCGATTGATAATAAAAAAATCTTTCAATGAAAAAAGGAAAAAAGACTTTGTTTTTCTTTACATTACTCCTTTTCTTAGACTTTATACTTACAAATCCTGATCTGAATCTAGATCATTAGCAAGATCAGAATTTGCGAGAACATTTGACTTTTTTTCTGTATCGGGCATTTCGAGAGAACAAAGGAGTTCTATCATTTCATGGCGGATCAGTGAATTATTGGGCCGAGCTGGATTTGAACCAGCGTAGACATATTGCCAACGAATTTACAGTCCGTCCCCATTAACCGCTCGGGCATCGACCCAGGAAGAAGGAATTCCATACTTATTAAGACAACTTCCTTTCGTAATACCCTACCCCCAGGGGAAGTCGAATCCCCGCTGCCTCCTTGAAAGAGAGATGTCCTGAACCACTAGACGATGGGGGCGCATTTGCTCGACTGCCAGCATACTATGTTCATAGTATGAACAGTTTTTTGAAATTGTCAATATAACGAAATGATATGACTAAATTCGAAGAATCTTTCCACCTTTCTAATTTAACAAATAATAAATTAATAAATCGGGGAAGAGGGATAGGCATCAACAAGTTATCCAATTTGATTTTAATTTGGTTCAGGTGATAAATAGAATCTTTTCATCAGCGATTCGATAAAATATCTTGGATCTATGTTGAATTGCTAAATACATGTATCAATCAAATGAATTTCGGCAGCGAATTCAATTAGGGTTGGCCTTGATAAATTCAATATCAATATGATAAATTCAATATCAATAAACCATTTGTTTACCTATATTCACGAATTTAGCCTATACTCACTAGGTAAATCAAATCTCTCGCTTATAAATGAACTAGAATGAATCTACTCCTTATACTTAGTAAAGTATACTTATTTACTTAGTAAAGTATACTTATTCTAATTTATATTAGTTTATATTAGAATTTATGAATTTAGAATAATAATATTCTATTTTAGAAAATAATATTTTTTTTTTTTTATAATTTCTAATTAAAAAATTTTTGATATTCTATTGAAATTGAAAATTTCAATATTATATTATTATATTATTGATATATTATTATATTATTGAATATTGAAATAATATATTAACTATTATTATATATTTATATTATATAATTATATATTTATTATATTTAAATTATATATTTATTATATTTATATTATTATATTTATAATTATATTATTATATTTATAATTATAATTATATATTAATTATATATTTATTATAATTAATTATATATTTATTATATTTATTATATATTTTTATTATATTTATTATATATTTATTAATTATAATTATTAATATTATTATATTTATATTAATTTTAATTAATTATTTAATTATATATTTATTTGAATTAATTATTTAATTCTATATTTATTTGAATTATATATTTATTATTATTTATTTTATTATTATTTATATATAATATATAAATAATATAAAAATAGATTTATAGATTGACTTTCTTTATTTATTTTTTTTTATAGATTGACTTTCTTTATTTATTTTTTATTTTCTATAGATTTTCTATAGATTGGATTTCTAATCTATTTCTATAGATCTATCTTATCCGCATAGTAACTCATTCAGGAATTTAATCAAATATCAAATTATCAAATGGGCCCTTTTAACTCAGTGGTAGAGTAACGCCATGGTAAGGCGTAAGTCATCGGTTCAAATCCGATAAGGGGCTTTGGCCTTTTTTCTTTTTTTTTTTATTAAAATAAATAAAAAAAAAAAGAAAAAAACCAGCGGTAATATTCCTATTTGATAATATTTCTATTTGAAGAGGGGATAGAAATATTGTTGATATTTGTCATAAAAAAGTAAGAAACTCTAGAATTTTAATTAATTCTAAAATACAAATTCGAAATGTTAAAATAAAAAAATTAACATTATACATTACAATGATTTATACCATATCAATACTCTAATAAATTAATATTCTAATAAAATAGAATATAATGATATTAATATTATTATATAAATAATAATATAAATATATTATTATATAAATAATAATATAAATATAATAATATAAATAATATATAATAATATAAATAATATATAATAATATAAATAATATAATTAAATATTAATAAATATTAATTAATTAAATAATATTCAAAATATTAATAATATTAAATAATATAATTAAATATATAAATTATATATATAAATATATATAAATAATATAATATAATTGAAATTAAATAATATAATATAATTAAAATTAAATAATAATATTAAATAAAATTCAATAATAATATTAAATAATATAATTAAATATATAAATTATATATATAATATATAAATTATATATATAAATATAAATATAAATATATAAATTATATATATATAAATATATAATATAAATATATAAAATATAAATATTAAATATATAAAATATAAATATATAAATTATATATATATAAATATATATAAATAATATAATATAATTAAAATGAAAACAATTAAATATTAATTAATAATTAATTAATAATTTAATAATTAATTAATAATTAAATAATAATTTAATAATTAAATAATATATAAATATATAAATTATATATATATAAATATTTATATATATATAAATATATATAAATATAATAATATTAATATAATATAATTAAATAATAATATTAATAATAATAATATTAATATAATATAATTAAAATGAAAAAATGAAAACAATTAAATATTAATTAATAATTAAAAATAATTAAATATTAATTAATAATTAAATAAAATAATAGTTAATATTATAAATAATATAAATAAAATAATAGTTAATATTATAATATAAATAATAGTTAATATTATAATATAAATAATATAATGATTTTTGCTAACTAAAATATTTAGTATATCTTAAAATATTAGTATATTTTTAGAAAATATTAGTATATTTTTAGAAAATATTAGTATATTTATAAAATTATATTAGTATATTTATAAAATTATAGTAATTATAGTATAGTCTATTTTGATTAGACTCTATTTTATTTATTTAGAAAATATTATATATAGAATATATTCGAAAATAGAATTATAAAGTTATAAAATTAATATAATTATAAAATTATAAAGTAGAACATTTGTTTATTATATTAATATGAATAATGAGAAATTGGCTCTTAAATCACCAAATTCTCTTATTTTACTTTATTCCAATCAAATCAATTGTAAAGATTAGATTAGAAATAGAAATCAATAAAAGAAAAAGTAAGTGGACCTAACCTATTCCATCATGACTATATCTACTATTCTGATAGTAAAATTGGATTTGGATATAGATGAAATTGAAACAGTAGCTCTGCTTTTTCTTTCATTTTCCTATTTCTTTTTCTTTGGACTCCGAAAAAAAATCTGTCGATATTTCTGATTAAATCTTCTTGCTCCTAGTTATTTTATAGGAATAAATAACTATTCCCCTCCTGCATAAAAAAGTTTATTCGAAGTCATAACATAAGACATAGAAGATACTTTTAACTATCTTTCTTTGATTCCAGAACACAAGATCTATTTATATTGCTATTTATACATATAAGATTGATATATAATAAGATTGATATATTCGCGGCTTCCTGTACCAAATATTCTCATATCGATAAATACAATATTTTTTTATTCCGACAATGTAATGTAGAATATAGGGGTGAGAAAAATATTTTCATTTTAAAATCCTTTCATTTGCATTTAAAGTTGTCTATTTATTTAATATTAATATTGTATTGAATTGAAAATTGAATAATAAGAAAATAATAAGAAAATTCATTCTCTTTCTTATTTTCTGACAGATATTAAGTAGAAAAAATAGTCGAAGTATCTTTCTTGCAAAGAAATATAAGAAAGCTGGTGAGAAAGAATAAAGTATAAAATAATAAAATATAGGATACTGTAGCAGTTTAATGCACATAGAAATTAAAAGAATACGTAAAAATATAGATTTTTAGAAATCTCATGAACAAGATCCAAGAATAAGATTAGTTTTATAGAATGAGAGAAATAAATCTGAGGATCTGCTCGTAAGTAGAGGGAGATGACTTGACTTGTTCCTTGACCAGTTCTTTTAATAAAATTCATCTATCTAATTGATTGGATGAGTCATAAAAAAATTTATGGTTCATATGGTTATTAAGACTATAAAAAGGAATAACTGAATTGAATTCATGAATTTACCTAAGTCAGGTTATGGACCGATAAAGAATTTTTTTCTTCGAAACCCATTAGAAATTAAAAAGGGCATTGTACGAGAAATCAAATCATACAGAAATGATATAAATAATAGAAGCGCCAAAGGCCCTGAAAATGCTATGAGGTGTTCGGAAATGGTTGAAGTAGTTGAATAGGAGGATCACTATGACTATAGCCCTTGGTAAATTTACCAAAGACGAAAATGATTTATTTGATATTATGGATGACTGGTTACGGAGAGACCGTTTCGTTTTTGTGGGTTGGTCGGGTCTATTACTCTTTCCTTGTGCCTATTTCGCCTTAGGGGGTTGGTTCACAGGTACAACCTTTGTAACCTCATGGTATACCCATGGGTTGGCTAGCTCTTATTTGGAAGGTTGCAACTTCTTAACCGCCGCAGTTTCTACTCCTGCTAATAGTTTAGCACATTCTTTGTTATTACTATGGGGTCCTGAAGCACAAGGAGATTTTACTCGTTGGTGTCAATTAGGTGGTTTGTGGACTTTTGTTGCTCTCCACGGCGCTTTCGGGCTAATAGGTTTTATGTTACGTCAATTTGAACTTGCTCGATCTGTGCAATTGCGACCTTATAATGCAATCGCATTCTCTGGTCCAATTGCTGTTTTTGTTTCTGTATTCCTGATTTATCCACTAGGTCAGTCTGGTTGGTTTTTTGCGCCCAGTTTTGGTGTAGCAGCTATATTTCGATTCATCCTATTTTTCCAAGGGTTTCATAACTGGACGTTGAACCCATTTCATATGATGGGAGTTGCCGGCGTATTGGGCGCTGCTCTGCTATGCGCTATTCATGGTGCTACTGTAGAAAATACTTTATTTGAAGACGGTGATGGTGCAAATACATTCCGTGCTTTTAACCCAACTCAAGCTGAAGAAACTTATTCAATGGTCACCGCTAACCGCTTTTGGTCTCAAATCTTTGGGGTTGCTTTTTCCAATAAACGTTGGTTACATTTCTTTATGTTATTTGTACCCGTAACCGGTTTATGGATGAGCGCTCTTGGAGTAGTCGGTCTGGCTCTGAATCTACGTGCCTATGACTTCGTTTCTCAGGAAATCCGTGCAGCAGAAGATCCTGAATTTGAGACTTTCTACACTAAAAATATTCTCTTAAACGAGGGTATTCGGGCTTGGATGGCGGCTCAAGATCAGCCTCATGAAAACCTTATATTCCCTGAGGAGGTTCTACCACGTGGAAACGCTCTTTAATGGAACTTTATCTTTAGCCGGTCGCGACCAAGAAACCACCGGTTTCGCTTGGTGGGCCGGGAATGCCCGACTTATCAATTTATCCGGTAAACTACTGGGAGCTCATGTAGCCCATGCTGGATTAATCGTATTCTGGGCCGGAGCAATGAACCTATTTGAAGTGTCTCATTTCGTACCGGAGAAGCCAATGTATGAACAAGGATTAATTTTACTTCCCCACCTAGCTACTCTAGGTTGGGGGGTAGGTTCTGGTGGGGAAGTTATAGACACCTTTCCATACTTTGTATCTGGTGTACTTCACTTAATTTCCTCTGCAGTATTGGGATTTGGCGGTATTTATCATGCACTTCTGGGTCCTGAGACTCTTGAAGAATCTTTTCCATTTTTTGGTTATGTATGGAAAGATAGAAATAAAATGACAACAATTTTAGGTATTCACTTAATCTTGCTAGGTATAGGTGCTTTTCTTCTAGTATTCAAGGCTCTTTATTTTGGAGGTGTATATGATACCTGGGCTTCGGGGGGGGGAGATGTAAGAAAAATTACCAACTTAACCCTTAGCCCAAGTGTTATTTTTGGTTATTTACTAAAATCCCCTTTTGGAGGAGAAGGGTGGATTGTTAGTGTGGACGATTTGGAAGATATAATTGGAGGGCATGTATGGTTAGGTTCCATTTGTCTATTAGGTGGAATCTGGCATATCTTAACCAAACCCTTTGCATGGGCTCGCCGTGCACTTGTATGGTCTGGAGAGGCCTACTTGTCTTATAGTTTAGGTGCTTTATCTGTTTTTGGTTTCATTGCTTGTTGCTTTGTCTGGTTCAATAATACCGCTTACCCTAGTGAGTTTTACGGGCCTACTGGACCAGAAGCTTCTCAAGCTCAAGCTTTTACTTTTCTAGTTAGAGATCAGCGCCTTGGGGCTAACGTGGGATCCGCTCAAGGACCTACCGGGTTAGGTAAATATTTAATGCGTTCGCCTACCGGAGAAGTCATTTTTGGAGGCGAAACTATGCGTTTTTGGGATCTGCGTGCTCCTTGGTTAGAACCTCTAAGAGGTCCAAACGGTTTGGACTTGAGTAGGTTGAAAAAAGACATACAACCTTGGCAAGAACGCCGTTCCGCAGAATATATGACCCACGCGCCTTTAGGTTCGTTAAATTCTGTAGGTGGCGTAGCTACCGAGATCAATGCAGTCAACTATGTCTCTCCTAGAAGTTGGTTAGCTACTTCTCATTTTGTTCTAGGGTTCTTCCTGTTCGTAGGTCATTTATGGCACGCAGGAAGGGCTCGTGCAGCTGCAGCAGGATTTGAAAAGGGAATTGATCGTGATTTTGAACCTGTTCTTTCCATGACTCCTCTTAACTAACTGAGACAAGAGATCCAATACTTCAAGTAGGAATCAATTTGATTCTACAATACATATTGATTGGGTGGATTAGATCTAAATGAGTTGAAAAGAAAGAAAAAGGAATACTTTTCAACTCATTTAGATCTAATCTATTTTTTTTTTCTGTCTCGGCTATCCCGCATAGCCGAGCCATTTACATTTATGATACTGGGCCGGTCAAAACCAATAAAGACATAAATCTATTCATCGAGAAAAGGAGAGAGAGGGATTCGAACCCTCGATAGTTCTTTGCAAACTATACCGGTTTTCAAGACCGGAGCTATCAACCACTCGGCCATCTCTCCGAAAGGTAATTTCTATTTTACTATATTGAATTTATTTTTATTCTGGCGAATCGAATAGAACATGGCCATCGGGGTTGATACCATCACTGTACTATAGAAAGAGAAAGATATTAGATGTGAGTCGATAAGTCTATTTTTCCATCTGTAATATATAGATAGATGCAGGATCTAGCATGACCATTTGTGAAGTAAAAAACTACTCTTGCCCTCCTAAAACGGGAAAGAGTAGGCATAAGTCATATAGAATCAATGGATTCATGGCACAATCCCCCCATGATGCATTTTTTACAATTTTTTTTTTGACTGATAGAGGGATCAAATGGTATAGTTCTTTTGTTGGTAGCTTGGAGGATTAGAAACATGACTATTGCTTTCCAATTGGCTGTTTTTGCATTAATTGTTACTTCATCAATCTTACTGATTAGTGTACCCGTTGTTTTTTCTTCTCCTGATGGTTGGTCGAGTAATAAAAATGTTGTATTTTCCGGTACATCATTATGGATTGTATTAGTTTTTCTGGTAGGTATCCTTAATTCTCTCATCTCTTAAACCTAGTTGTTTTAGATAAAAAAATGAAATGAAAATGACCCCTCCCCCGAATTCTTTCGGGTTTCGAAACACATTAAAATTCAATATAAGTCTAAGTTCCCAAAATGCAAAATACAAATAAAGAAAACAAAAAATTATCAAATTTTAGGGAGGGGTCAAACTTTTTTTTTTTGTAATTTGTAAATGGAATTAAATGTAAAATTGAGAAAATTGAGTCTAATATAATTAGAATTAGAATAAAAAAATTATTATAAATGAATCTAGTACAAATAAAAAATGTAATAAAATGAAAATATATCGAATTCTATTTTATATATTTATATAATAATATAATAAATTTTTATATAATAATATTATAATAATATATTTTATATAATAATATAATAAATTTTATATAATTTATCTATAATTATAATAATAATAGAATTATATAAATAGAATTATAATAGAATTATATAAATTATATAATAGATAGATATATAATAGATAGTAGATAGAGATAGAATTTATAATTCTATTATAATTATGATAGAATTTAGAATTCTATTATAATAATTTTAGAATTCTATTCTAATTAGAATATTATTCTAATTAGAATATATATATAATAAAATATAATAATATATAATAAAATAATATATAATCAATAATAATCATATACATATAATCAATAATAATCAATATATAATATAATAATAATTGTCCTGAACTATCGATCATAGCTATTCACAAATATGATCCAGACATTGTGTATCAAGAACGAAAATGCGGATATAGTCGAATGGTAAAATTTCTCTTTGCCGGGGAGAAGACGCGGGTTCGATTCCCGCTATCCGCCCAAGGTAAGGTAAAGTAATTTATTTAATAGGATAAAGGATTCAGTTAATTAGGATAAAACATTCAGTCTAGTTTTCCGTGATAATATAGCGATTCTATCCCCTATCTTCTTTTCCTCCCCCCCGCTCCAAAAGAAAAATAATTAATTAATTACTAGTTAACGGGGGCAGCCCTAATTTTTTTTTACAAAAAAAAATGTTGCGGAGACGGGATTTGAACCCGTGACTTCAAGGTTATGAGCCTTGCGAGCTACCAAGCTGCTCTACCCCGCGTAATGAAGAGAAGAGCTGGAAACTAATCTAATGGACAAACAAAGATTGGATATGCCCCTCTACCATATCTGTACAAATAGAATAGTGCATTTATACAGAATGGTAAAGGGACCCCTCTTCGATCGATGATCATAAAAATGACTATAAAAATGAAGGGAAATTTTGAATCCTTACCAACTCGATCTTGTTGCCCCCGGTAACAAACATGCGTGAACCATTTCACGAAGTATGTGTCCGGATAGTCCAAAGTCTCGATAATTAGCTCTCGGTCTTCCGGTCGAAAAACAACGCCGATGAAGACGTGTCGGTGCACTATTTCGCGGTGGGGTTTGTAACTTTCCATGAATTTCCCATTTATCACTCAACGACGGAACTTTGCTTAGTTCTTTTTTTGAGGATCGACGAATCAAATGATATTTTTGTTCCAATTTTTGCCTCTTTTTCTCCCGCTGAATCAAACTTTTCCTTGCCATAATATTTCACTTCCTATTAGTATCGCTGATACAAGTCGGATCCTAGATGTAGAAATATAAAAAGTCGCCTTATCCATCGAAAAAATGAGATTTTTGTAGATTCGTAGATGTAGATACAGTACAAAAATAATTAACCAAATTTACCTGATGTAGAGGCAATCAAGAAAGCCGCATAAGTGAAGATATAACCTACAGAAAAGTGGGCTAATCCAACCAATCTTGCTTGCACAATGGAAAGAGCTACTGGTTTATCTCTCCATCGAATCAAATTAGCCAAAGGTGTACGTTCATGGGCCCACGCTAAAGTTTCAATCAATTCCTGCCAATATCCACGCCAAGAAATTAAAAACATAAATCCAGTAGCCCAAACAAGATGTCCAAATAAGAACATCCACGCCCAGACCGATAAACTATTCATACCAAAAGGGTTATATCCATTGATAAGTTGTGAAGAGTTTAACCATAGATAATCCCTTAACCATCCCATCAAATAAGTGGAAGATTCATTAAACTGTGAAACATTGCCCTGCCATAATGTGATGTGCTTCCAATGCCAATAAAAAGTAACCCATCCAATGGTATTTAACATCCAGAAAACTGCCAAATAAAATGCGTCCCAAGCCGAAATATCACAAGTACCGCCAC
>CANTUR010002329.1:22500-30000 GCA_947683625.1 Mallotus nudiflorus
CCAAAAAAGGTTAATTACATTACATGAGTTTCAAACTTGAATTTGGATTAAAAATAAGTTTTATCCTTTCTCCCACCTTCAGAAGAATAAAGCGCAGACCTTCTACTGTCGTTAGAATTTTCTGAAAGGTAACTATCTCGGTTTTATTTTGATATAGAAATTTATATAGAATCTTTGAAAAAGACCTTACCTCAGAAGAAAGACTTACTATCTTTGGGATCTGATGCTACACCGCTGCTCAATACTTTAGGGGATCGACTTTGTTACATAAGTTGATTCCTAACTTTTGTCTCATATTATGACATAAGTAAGCAGTTATTATTGTATCGTCCAAAAATCTCGCTAATTGATCTTTACGATGCTTCCTCTATCAATTAGATCCTTTATCCATAGAATAAAATATCTAGGCATATTTTTTTCTTCATATTTTGACTTTTATGAAGTTGCTTTATTTTCTACAGCTGATAAAAATCGTTGTTTTTAACGATACATATGTAGAAAGCCTATTTTTTTTTTACTATTAAACTTTGTTTAAACTTTGTTCTGTTTTTTTTTCTTTTCTTTCTATAATGGAGATAGTCGCACGTAATGACAGATCACGGCCATATTATTTAAAGCTTGCGGTAAGAAGGGGTTTCGTTCTAGTGCCCGAAAATAATATTCCAAAGCTTTTGTATGTTCCCCATTACTTGTGTGAATAAGGCCTATATTATAGAGTATATAACTTCGATCATAGGGATCAATTTCTAGCCGCATGGCTTCATAATAATTCTGTAAAGCTTCCGCATAATTTCCTTCGGATTGAGCAGACATCCGTTACGGTCGTTATTCGATTCAAAGAATCTCCGTTCCAGAACCGTACGTGAGATTTTCATCTCATACGGCTCCTCCCTTATGTTCATAATGAGAATAATACATAGAATAAAAAAGAGAGTGAAATCTTCTCATTATGAACTGCGCGGGGCTAGTGTTTTTACAAGAAATCTCTAGCCAACCTTCCTGCAAAAGATCTTTTCTTAACATCAAGCATGTTGATACTAGATAAAAATATTAAGTTAACTCCAACAATTTCTTTGTGCTCAATCTTCCTTAATTTCTAGGAATTAGTCACTTCAACAGTCTTCGATGGTTATACGGGTATCCAAAGTACAAACGAGATGGATATTTGTTGTCCCAACCATTTTTCTTAGTCCCGATCCCAATAAAGAAAAGGGATAATTTCTAACAAAGTTTTCGTGTTGTTGATTCCTGGGCGTAGTGCTTCTTCCTCTATGCCACTTATTGGTACTAGTGGGGTATGCACTGCAATACAGAACCCAATAGCCGTAGGTGTAACCTTACGTTCAATGCTAGAATTGACAATTGAAGCATCTGAGGCTGCATTAACCGGAGATACCCGACAGAAGGAATTTTTTTTTATATAAACTTATAAACTTCACCTTCAACAAGTGTAGAGTTGTTTCAAATCTTTCTATCCCGACTAATGTGTCTTTCTCCTAAGACTTTAAGCAGTAAATAAAAAAATCAAATCACACCATCTCTGTAATAAGTAAATGCCTCTTTTTCTCCCGAAGTTGTCGGAATTATTCGTAATAAGATATTGGCTCCAATTGAAAAGGTCTTATCAATAAAATTTCCAGTTATCCGGGATCTAGGCATAAGTAGCAATCCATTTTATAATTTCTTTTAATTACTTCTCATGAGAAAATGATTCCACAAAAAGTAGTTGTACGGTACAAAATAACATAAAAAATCGTTCCAACCCAATGATTTAAGCCGGTCTAGATATCAAAAAAAGACGAAAGGGCCATCTTCACAAACACAAATGGATACATATCTTTATTGCTTTTAAGAAAGAGTTTTTCACAAAACAAAAAAATTTTCTTTATCCCCCAATTTCGAAGGAAAGTTCTTTATTTGATTCAAAATTTTCTATTTTTATTAGTTAGAATTGATTGTACGTACCACACCTATTCAACAATCTAATATGAATGACTCGCGATTCACTCGGTTTCGGGGCCCTAATCATTATCATTATGTAGGAGAGATGGCCGAGTGGTTCAAGGCGTAGCATTGGAACTGCTATGTAGGCTTTTGTTTACCGAGGGTTCGAATCCCTCTCTTTCCGTACCTTCACCTAATTTATCAATGTTACTGAACGCAATGTATCAAATCACATAACAATGGATACCTTTATTCCAACAGTTAAACCTTTCCTTGATATAGATTTTCTATTCCTAATTTCTGCGATACAAAAAATACTGGAAAAATTGGAAAGGAATGAAAATATCCCTATCGTTCTATAATATATGAATGGTAGAAAACCCCCCGACCAAATCAAACCCTTACTTTTTTTGGTTTCTTTACTTAAGCGATAGGGGGCAAAATTATCCGAACCCTTGTTTATTTTAGTTAGAGTTAAGTCTGACGAGAATAATATTCTACCACTAGCAATTCATTTATTTTCAAGCCGATCCATTTAATATCTATTATTTGATTGACCAATCCTTTATATTGAAATGGGTGAAGAGTCAAATGTTTTGGCAATTCCTCCTGGGGGGATGACTCAAGATAATTTTGAATCATAGCTCTAGATTTTTGTTCATCCCTCGCTGTAATAATATCTCGGGGTTTGCAGCGATAACTTGGTATATCTACTATACGACCATTAACTAAAATATGTCTATGATTAACTAATTGGCGGGCTTGGGGAATAGTTGACGCCATACCCAATCGAAAAAGGATGTTATCCAAACGCATTTCAAGTAATTGTAGTAAAACCTGACCTGTTGACCCTTTAGCTTTTGCGGCGATACAAACGTATTTAAGTAATTGTCGTTCTGTAAGACCATAATGAAAACGTAATTTTTGTTTTTCTTCTAAACGAATACGATATTGAGATTTTTTACCGGAACGCACTTGATTTCTAAGAGCGCTCCCAGCCATAGGCCTTTTACTAGTTAGTCCCGGTAAAGCCCCCAGACGGCGTATTTTTTTGAAACGAGGCCCTCGGTAACGTGACATAAAAACTCCTTAATTTTATTGAATTTTCAAAATCAAAAACCTAAATTAAAACTGAACTAAAGGATAAATATGATAAATGAAGCAAAATCTACTGAAGTAGTATACTACAAATAATAATGAGATGGATCATATAAATATCCGGATCTTTTTGTATATATACCAATAATGTATTTTGTATATATACCAATAATGTATATAGAAGTATATAGAAACCAATAATGTATATAAATATAGAAACCAATAATGTATATAAATAATGTATATAGAAGTATATAGAAAAAGGGTCCTTTTCTTGTTCTTGATTTGTTCTGCAGAGATTTAACTACTCTAACTTTTATTCATATTCATAATTTGAAGTTCCTACCACATACACATAATAATTAGTCACCCTTGGCAAAAGGGAACGAAGCTTTTTCAATATTCTTTGATTTCAAAAAAACATTATCAACTATGTAACAAATCAAACAAATAGAGAAAAGCCAGCTATCGGAGTCGAACCGATGACCATCGCATTACAAATGCGATGCTCTAACCTCTGAGCTAAGCGGGCTCACATAACCGAAATTGTACATGCATAGGAATTTAGTAAATTGGTGGAATCTTGGCTATTAACTTTTTATTTTATTCTTTTCATTACATTATTAGTTATTCATACTTAATATGAATATAGAAAAAAAATGAATATAGAAAAAAGAAAAAGAATCGACCGTTCGAGTATTCAAAAATGCACGAGAAAAAATGAGCGTAAGAGAAGTAGATATAAGAAACGTGGTATATATACATTTATATTGAATTGCGGATAGAGAAATGATAGAATCCTTTCTGATTAGAATCAATTTCTGATTAGATTAAACTAAAGAAGGATCTCTGATAGAGATGAAAGACGATAGACAAGAAAAAAAAGAAGAGGAAACATTTTTTTTATAGGAATTTTTATAGGAATCGGTATCTAATAACTTCAACAGTTCCAATAGAATATAAATGACAGAGGGGTAATAATAAGATTTGAATCTCAAAACGGGGATATGGCGAAATTGGTAGACGCTACGGACTTAATTAGATTGAGCCTTGGTATGGAAACTTACTAAGTGATAACTTTCAAATTCAGAGAAACCCTGGAATTAAAAATGGGCAATCCTGAGCCAAATCCTGTTTTCCGAAAACAAATAAGGGTTCATAAATACAGAATAAAAAAAAGGATAGGTGCAGAGACTCAATGGAAGCTGTTCTAACAAACAGAGTTGACTGTGTTGCATTAGTAAAGTAAAGAAATCCTTCCGTCAAAATTCCAGAAAGGATAAAAAAAGGATAAAAACCGTATATACATACGGATACATACTGAAATAATTTTTCAGATGATTAATAGGGGACCGAATCCGTATTTTTTATCTTTCTATTATTTTTTATCTTTATATGAAAAATGAAAAAAAAAATCGTTTTGATTTGAATTGATTCCAAGCTGAAGAAAGGATTGAATATTAATTGATCACATCATTCATTCCATAGTCTGATAGATAACTGGTTAATCGGACGAGAATAAAGATAGAGTCCCATTATACATGTCAATATCGACAACAAGGAAATTTATAGTAAGAGGAAAATCCGTCGACTTTAGAAATCGTGAGGGTTCAAGTCCCTCTATCCCCAAAAAAAGGTCCGCTCGACTCCTTAATTCTTTTTATCCATCCTATTCTCTCTTTTCGTTAACGGTTCCAATTTCGTTATCTTTTCTTTCTCATTCATGCGAGTCTTTCCCAAACATATCCGGGCTGTATCAAGTCTTGGAATAGATCTGCTATACATATACATAAAAATGAACATCTTTGAGCAAAACAAGAAACCCACATTTCATTTTCCAATGGAATGATTAATGATTAACAATCCAAATCATTATTCCAACTGAAATTTACTTTACGAAGTCGTCTTTTTGTTCGTTTTTTTTAAAGATACAAAACATTCCGGGTCTGGATAAGACTTTAGAATACTTTTTCGTCTTTTTAAAATTGACATAGACCAAAGTCGTTTAGTAAAATGAGGAAGACGCCGCGGCGAAAATGGTCGGGATAGCTCAGCCGGTAGAGCAGAGGACTGAAAATCCTCGTGTCACCAGTTCAAATCTGGTTCCTGGCACATGATTAATTTGTGTATGAGTATCTATTCCACAACTTAATGAATTGATATAGTGAATTGATATAGATCTGATATAGATCGACATACATATTCATTAATAGTATAGATCATGATATACACTTAACTTATCCATCTGGCTGTCGGGAGATATAACCTTTTTAGATGAGTAAAGCGCTTATGTTATAAAAAAAGGATGTAAAAAAAATTAGATTATGTTTCCTCTTCTTTTTTATTTGATTTGTTCATAATGCGGCTCCTCTCGATCAAAAAGAATGTTAATACTTTATATAGACTTGAAAGGTTAAACTAACTAAAGTTAGTTAAAAGATCTAAAAGTCTAGTCGATAGGAGTTGAGGGGTGGAAATATTGAAGATTCGTCTCAGATACAATATAAATAGAATCCGATCCTCTTTCTTTGTACTTTGTATTTGATTTCATATTCTTTTTCTATTTCTTCATTCCCTACTATGGTATGTGACTTTTTAGAGCTCGTCTAAGGGATGTGCACGGTACAAAGTTCATGATGTAGACTTCGTTTAGTTCATCCTATTAGCTCGACTTATCAAAAATAAATATCTTCAAAATTTGAGAATTCAACGAATCCCTAATTGTATTATTTTTTTTATTATTTTTTTATTTAGTCTATCCATAGATTAGTTTCTTATTATTCAACGAGCATCTTGTATTTCATAAAAATTGGGAACAATATAATCTTTACGTAAGGGCCACCCTATCCAACTTTCCGGCATTAAAATACGTTTCAGACGCGGATGATTATCATAAAAGATTCCCAGCATATCATAAGATTCCCTTTCTTGAAAATCCGCACTTTTCCAAACCCAGAAAACAGACGGAATTATAGGGTTATTCCTTGGGGCAAATACCTTAATACATACTTCTTCTGGTTGATCTATACCATACTCTATTCTCGTAAGATGATATACGCTAGCTAACAGCCCGCCCGGTGCTACATCATAGGCACATTGCAACCGCAGATAATTGTAACCATATACATATAAAATGACAGCAATGGAATGCCAATCTTCGGGCTTTATTTGTAAAGTCTCTATTCCTTGGTAATCAAACCCCAAAGATCTATGAACTAGTCCGTGTTTGACTAGCCAGGCAGACAAACGACCCTGCATCTTTTTTCTCCCCCCCGCATTTTAATTTTCAATTTTATTTGTATAATATTTCAATTTTATTTGTATAATAATTTTAATAATTTTTTTTTTTATTTTGTATAATATAAGTATTTCACATTCACGATGAATTTTATGAAGATTGGTTTGCCTTTTTTTGTTATTCTGTACAAATGAAACAAATGAATTCTTCCTCTAACTTACTAATTCGTGAGACGATACTGACCCTTTCCCTTTTTTTATTTGAAAAATGTTTCCGGAGGGATCTTTGAAGTGGACGGCGGTTGATAGAGTAATCCTTGATCATAATTTCCAGTATGAGTAGCGCGTTCAATATTAAACTTGTGACTGGTAGTAAAACACCCATTCCCCGATTGATACCTAATTCGATCTTCATAAATTTCTCGAGATATTTTTTTACGAAGTTTTGTTATAGCATCTATAACCGCCTCCGGTTTAGGAGGACAGCCTGGTAAATAGACATCTACAGGAATTAGCTTATCGACTCCCCGAACAGTACTATAAGAATCGGTACTGAACATCCCCCCTGTAATTGTACATGCCCCCATAGCAATAACATATTTTGGTTCAGGCATTTGTTCATATAATCTTACTAAAGAAGGGGCCATTTTCATGGTTACTGTGCCGGCTGTTAAAATTAGGTCCGCTTGTCTAGGACTAGATCTTGGTACTAATCCATAACGATCAAAGTCGAATCGTGAGCCTATTAATGAAGCAAATTCAATGAAGCAACAACTGGTACCATAGAGAAGTGGCCATAAACTGGAGAGTCTTGACCAATTTGAAAGGTCGTTTGATGTAGTTGAAATAACTGAAATTTGAGTTGTTCGATCAAGTAAGGGAAACTCAATGGAATTCATAACTGTCTACAATGTTATTTTTTTTTTCATTATTTTTGCGGAATATTCAAGAGCTAAGACCATTCTAATGCTCCCTTTCTCCATGCATAAACTGAACCAACAATTAGGATAAGCACGAAAATTAAAGCTTCTATAAATACGGATAACCCCAATACATCGAAACTCATTGCCCATGGATAAAGAAAAACAGTTTCAACATCAAAAACAACAAAAACTAGAGCAAACATATAATAACGGATTCGAAATTGTAACCAAGCATTGCCCATTGGTTCTATCCCCGATTCATAACTTGAAAGTTTCTCCGGCTTTTTGCTAATAGGGG
>CANTUR010002329.1:37500-44428 GCA_947683625.1 Mallotus nudiflorus
GGGATAGTAATAGGGACAGTTATTCCATATATTTTGATATTGAAAATCAAGTTTTTGAGATTGACACTGATCATTCTTTTCTGAGTGAATTAGAAAGTTCTTTTTATAGTTATTGGAATTCTAGTTCTCTGAATAATGGGCCTGGAAGTGGCGATTCCCACCATGATCATTATATGTATGATACTAAATATAGTTGGAAAAATTACATCAATAGCAGCATTGACAGTTATCTTCGCTCTCAAGTCTGTATTGATAGTTATATTTTAAGTGGTAGTAACAATTACAGCGAAAGTTACATTTATAGTTACATTTGTGGTGAAAGTGGAAATAGTAGTGAAAGCGAGAGTTCGCGTCTAAGAACTAGTATGAATAGTAGCGATTTCAATATAAGAGAAAGTTCTAATGATCTCGATATAACTCAAAAATACAAGCATTTGTGGGTTCAATGCGAAAATTGTTATGGATTAAATTATAAGAAATTTTTTAAGGCAAGAATGAATATTTGTGAACAATGTGGATATCATTTGAAAATGAGTAGTTCAGATAGAATTGAACTTTCGATTGATCTAGGCACTTGGGATCCTATGGATGAAGATATGGTATCTCTGGATCCTATTGAATTTCATTCAGAAGAGGAACCTTATAAAGATCGTATTGATTCTTATCAAAGAAAGACAGGATTAACCGAAGCCGTTCAAACAGGCACAGGTCAACTAAATGGCATTCCCGTAGCAATTGGGGTTATGGATTTTCAGTTTATGGGGGGTAGTATGGGATCCGTAGTAGGTGAGAAAATCACTCGTTTGATCGAGTATGCTACCAATAAACTTTTACCTCTTATTTTAGTGTGTGCTTCCGGAGGAGCACGGATGCAAGAAGGAAGTTTGAGCTTGATGCAAATGGCTAAAATATCTTCTGCTTTATATGATTATCAGTCGAATAAAAAGTTATTTTATGTATCAATCCTTACATCTCCTACAACTGGTGGGGTTACGGCTAGTTTTGGTATGTTGGGGGATATCATTATTGCTGAACCTAACGCCTATATTGCATTTGCGGGTAAAAGAGTAATTGAACAAACATTGAATAAGACAGTACCTGAAGGTTCACAATCCGCTGAATTTTTATTCCATAAGGGCTTATTTGATTCAATCGTACCGCGAAATCCTTTAAAAGGCGTTCTGAATGAGTTACTTCGGCTCCACGATTTCTTTCCTTTGAATCATAAATCAAGTAGAGTCTGAAGTTAAATTAATTAAATTAGTTTTTTTTTCTTTTTCTGGCGAGTAGGTATTTTTTTTTAACAGAATCAAAGGAAAAATCCGAAGAATGGTTTTTTTAGTGACATAATATAAGAGTAAATTGTAGGTAAATTATAAAAAGAATCATGCAGATAATTTTTTTACCGATATTCCTGATTACTAATTAAGAAACCCCTATCAACAAGAAAAAGGAGTGAATTCTTTTTTTCTTTTCGTGAAAAAAGGGGACAACGTATAATAAATAAAATGAATTTCATGTTTTTTCTTACCTATGCATAGAAAATATAGAGTTTTGCATATTTATATATCTCCCGAGGATCCCTTTTTACTAAAATAAAAATCGACGGATCAGATTATAAATTATAACGAATTTTGGGGAATTTATAACCTGAAAAACTCTTTATTTATTTGATTTTTTATTTTTGTTAAATTTAGTAAAGTAAAATGAAAAAATGAAAGTTATAAGTATAAAACAAGAAAAAAGATAATAAAAGAAGAATAACATATCATATATATTTCATGTAGAAATATGAATAAATCATTTAGTTAGTTCTACACTCTTTGCACTTTATTATATATATATACTCACTTAGATATACTTAGTATATTTATAAACGAATTTTAATGATTATAAGAAATATTTCTAATAACTAATAATATTAATAATCTAATAACTAATAATATTAATAATATAGTAACTAATTATAGTAACTAATAATAGAATAAAATAATTAATATATTATTAATAAAATAATTAATATATTATTAATATATTAATATATAATAAATATATAATATATTAAATATAATATATTAATATAAATTAAAATATATTAATATAATTAAATATTTAAAAATTAATATAATATAAAAATCAAAATGAATATAATATAATTCATATAATTTCAATTTAATATTTTAATATAATTAAAATAATATAATAATATTAAATAAAATAATTTAAATAAAATAATTTAAATAAAATAATATTATAAAATAATATTAAATTATTAAATAACAATATTAAATAAAATAATATTAAATAATATATAATTAAAATTAAAAAAAAAAATATATATAAAATTATATTAATTAATATAATTAAAATAATATATAATAATATATAATATATAATAAAATTAATAATATATAATAAAATAATAATATATAATAAAATAATATATAATATAATAAAATAATAATATATAATAAAATAATATATAATTAAAATGAAATATTAAATAAAAAAAGAAATATAAATTAAATTAATAAATTATTTAATAAATTATAAAATCAATTATATAAATTATTTAATAAATTATAAAATCAATTATATAAATTATATATAAATTATAATTATTAAATTAATAAATAATTTATATTAATAAAATATTAATAAAAAAATATTAATAAAAGAATAGAATTAAAATAATAATTAAAATATTAAAATAAAAGAATAGAATTAAAATGGAATATAATTCAAAAATTAATATATTAAATAGTAATAAATAGTAATAATAAATAGTAAATAGAATAATAAAATGAAATAAAAAATAACAGGTACAAATACAAATATCAAATCGAGGTACCCATTCTATGACAATTCTCAACAACTTACCCCCCATTTTTGTGCCTTTAGTAGGCTTAGTATTTCCGGCAATGACGATGGCTTCTTTATCTCTTCATGTTCAAAAAAACAAGATTTTTTAGATCCGATTAGGTCTGATAGGGGTAGATTTCATTTATTTATTTATTTTTTCAAGACTTAGACTTGGATCATAATACAGATATCTATTTAGTTTAGTATAATATGATATAACATGCAGACAGCTCCCCGAAAATATAAATGAAAATGAAAGGGTTTTTATGCAGGCGTAAATATGATCTAGATCTATAAGTAACTAGATCTATAAGTAACTAGGCTATTTGAAAATAAATCGAGACTGTGGCGGATACCTGAAAGAAATGCAAAGCTGATATTTTTATATATGTGCAGATATGGGATTATATGAGGAGGCTGGGCTCTCTTTTTTTTAATCTAACGAATTCGACAAATTCCTCCTAAAGATTCACATCAGAATAATGCGAGTTGGTGAAAGTTACTTCGAAAAAAAAAAAAGAAAGTCAAATTCATTTGGGCGAGTTTCCCACTTCAAATAAAAAGCAACTGAATCTAGTATGAGTTGGCGATCAGAACGTATATGGATAGAACTTATAGTGGGGTCTCGAAAAACAAGTAATTTCTGCTGGGCCTTTATACTTTTTTTAGGTTCATTGGGATTTTTTTTGGTTGGAATTTCCAGTTATCTTGGCAGAAATTTGATATCTTTATTTCCGTCTCAGCAAATCATTTTTTTTCCACAAGGAATCGTGATGTCTTTCTATGGGATTGCAGGTCTATTTATTAGTTCGTATTTGTGGTCCACAATTTTTTGGAATGTAGGTAGTGGTTATGATCGATTCGATAGAAAAGAAGAAATAGTGTGTATTTTTCGCTGGGGATTTCCTGGAAAAAATCGTCGCATCTTACTCCGATTCCTTATGAAAGATATTCAGTCTATTAGAATAGAAGTTAAAGAGGGTATTTATGCTCGGTGTGTCCTTTATATGGAAATCAGAGGCCGGGGGTCCATTCCTTTGACTCGTACTGATGAGAATTTGACTCCACGAGAGATTGAGCAAAAAGTAGCGGAATTGGCCTATTTTTTGCGTGTACCAATTGAAGTATTTTGAAATGAGCTGAATAATGAATAATGAACATTTTCTTAGCAGGAGCGAAAAAACCCAAGAGTCTTCCTTTTTCGAAATATTTGTTTTGTTGATAGAACGGAATTCTTTCATCTAGAAATCTGAATTTGAGCAATTGATATACCTAGAAACAATGTTTTTTTTTTTATTTTTTCAAAAGTCAAGGACTAACCACTAACTCACAAATAAAAAACGGGGAATAGATTCATAAGTCCGAAGCCGCCGTAATAGAACTTATGTTTAATAAAAACATTAGATCATATAGAATCGATAACCGAGGTGGGTTCATTAAAAATTCACAGACGAAAAAATGAAAAAAAAAAATTTATTCCCCTTCTATATCTTACATCTATAGTTTTTTTGCCCTGGTGGATCTCTTTTTTATTTAATAAAAGTTTGGAATCGTGGGTTATTAATTGGTGTAATACTAGTAAATCCGAAACTTTTTTAAATGATATCCAAGAAAAAGGTATTCTAGAAAAATTCATAGAATTTGAGGAACTCGTTCGCTTGGACGAAATGATAAAGGAATATCCGGAAACACATCTACAAGAGTTTCGTATCGGAATCCACAAAGAAACGATCCAATTGATCAAGATGCACAATGAGAATCATATCCATACGATTTTTCACTTCTCGGCAAATATAATCTGTTTCGTTATTCTAAGTGGTTATTCTATTTTAAGTAATGAAGAACTTATTCTTTTTAATTCTTGGGTTCAAGAATTCCTATATAACCTAAGCGACACAATAAAAGCTTTTTCCATTCTTTTATTAACCGATTTATGTATAGGATTCCATTCACCCCACGGCTGGGAACTAATGATTGGCTCTGTCTACAAAGATTTTGGGTTTGCTCATAAAGATCAAATTATATTTGGCCTTGTTTCCACTTTTCCAGTCATCCTTGATACAATTTTTAAATATTGGATTTTCCGTTATTTAAATCGCATATCTCCGTCACTTGTAGTGATTTATCATTCAATGAATGACTGAAAAATGATCCATGAATCCAATTAGAATGTTTGTTATTTTGTACATAAGCAAAACATTCAAAATCTTACTATATAACTATATATAATATATATTTCTTTTTTCTATACATCCAAGGGATTCTATTTTCGACTATATTTTCTATTTTAGTAGTAAAAAAATTTCAGTAAATAGCAGTATCGTAGATAGGGAACTATACTAGCGACCTACCTAATTTTATTGTAGAAATTTTCAGGATCAATGATTGGACCATGCAAACTAGAAAGACTTTTTCTTGGATAAAGGGAGAGATTACTCGTTCCATTTACGTATCGCTCATGATATATACAATAACTTGGGCATCCACTTCAAATGCATATCCCATTTTTGCACAGCAGGGTTATGAAAATCCACGCGAAGCAACCGGCCGTATTGTATGTGCCAATTGCCATTTAGCTAATAAACCCGTGGATATTGAAGTTCCACAAGCGGTACTTCCTGATACTGTATTTGAAGCAGTTGTTCGAATTCCTTATGATATGCAACTAAAACAGGTTCTTGCTAATGGAAAAAAGGGGACTTTGAATGTGGGGGCTGTTCTTATTTTACCCGAGGGGTTTGAATTAGCCTCCCTTAATCGTATTTCGCCCGAGATGAAAGAAAAGATGGGAAATCTGTCTTTTCAGAGTTATCGCCCCACAAAAAAAAATATTCTTGTGATAGGTCCTGTGCCTGGTCAGAAATATAGTGAAATTACCTTTCCTATTCTTTCTCCGGACCCCGCTACTAAAAAAGATGTTCACTTTTTAAAATATCCCATATATGTAGGCGGAAACAGGGGAAGGGGTCAGATTTATCCCGACGGGAGCAAGAGTAACAATACGGTTTATAATGCTACAGCAGCAGGTATAGTAAGCAAGATCATACGAAAAGAAAAAGGGGGGTACGAAATAACCATAACGGATGCGTCAGAGGGACGGCAAGTAATTGATATTATACCTCCAGGACCAGAACTTCTTGTTTCAGAAGGCGAATCCATCAAACTTGATCAACCATTAACGAGTAATCCTAATGTGGGTGGATTTGGTCAGGGGGATTCAGAGATAGTACTTCAAGACCCATTACGTGTCCAAGGCCTTTTGTTCTTCTTGGCATTGGTTATTTTGGCACAAATCTTTTTGGTTCTTAAAAAGAAACAGTTTGAGAAGGTTCAATTGTCCGAAATGAATTTCTAGATCTGTAAATTTATTAAATCAAGTTCTTAAAACGAATAAAAGTTGGTAATTATATATGATATATGATAAAAAAATGGAAAACAGAGCTTTTTCCATTTTTTTATACCTGATTTTGGGAATTATTTGTACCGCATTTCTAGTCATAATATGTCTATTGGTAAGAAGACTATTTGACTTTATCCCCTCTTTCTTTTGTGTTTTTTTAATCTAATTTTTTTGAATCTAAATATAAATAAAATTGGAGCGGTGTGATTATCTTATTATTGTCAGATTTAACTGTGATAGAGTGGATCAATAGCTTTTTTTCTATTCTAATAGAATCAAATTTAACTAGATACTAAGCAAGCATAAGATAAGTAAGCGGAAAAGCAAAGGCTAAATGAGGGAGAACAAAGGATTCTAGGAAGTATTATTTTATTCGTCTTCCTAGTCTTCGACACAAGAAAAGGAATTTTTCACATCCCTTTCTTGTGTCCAAATAATAATGATTCTTGATCCTATTCCTCATTTATACTTTTTCTAGGTTTATCATAACTTCCTTTTCCATTTTTTACGTAAAAAACAGGTAGTGAACAAGCAAAAAAAGAAAGGGAAATTTTTTGAGCAAATAGAACTTCTTCAATGAACTTAAAAAAAGCAATTTCAACCTTTTGATAAAATAAATAGAATAAGGTTCTATTAGTATAGAAAAATTGGTATGATATGGGACCG